>VOMN01053123.1:0-107779 GCA_014899125.1 Orchestia grillus | reverse complement strand
GCGCCCTCGGCTGTGCAATGTGCGCGGGGGTTCATTTGAGTGGAAAGCGTTTCCTGCTGGTGATCGCTCAAACTCTGATCCGGATTGGCCACAAGCGAGTTTGGCTGAGCCAATAAAATGAACAACCTCAGTTTTGCGTTAACTTTTTGTGTATTAATCGATTTATCCTCTTCGGGGATAAATCGATTGCCTTGAAATTGACGCGAAATTTGTTGTATATGTACAAGGGCTGACATTCTTCCACTATTTCAGTTGGGCAGACACGAATGCTTGCAATGGTCGTGATTTATTGTTCAAGCTAAACGAAAGGCATGCTCGTCCATGGAGATTAAATGAATCTCACGAGAAAACGTTTATCTTTTTCAATGGTAATTTTTGTGAAAGAAACAGATCGTATGGTCTACCTCAGCGGCATGCAAACTGAATGAGTTGTTACCTGCAACACATGCATGAAATCAAATTCAATACCTGAGTTTAATATGTATAGTTGAGGTTATTGAATACCCCTAAGTGAATTGAATAGTGTTGAAAAATCATCTGCTTTAAGAGTTTATTTACGTAGAAAAATGCTCAGCTTACTCCATAAAATTTGTCTGTAGAATGCGAAAAAGATGTTGTTCAGTGTTTATGAACGGTTGTCTGATTCAATTTTAGATAAATGAACAATTCTGTGGTCTACAGCGGATGTTTGCTGTGCATACATGTGAGCTTCCATTATACATATCTCCATTAAGTTTTTTTATATGATGAATTTGGCAATTTTTTTTCTTAGGTCTGGCTCCGGGCACGCTAATACCAATACTACAATATACCTCTAGCTCCGATCATTGTATTATAGTAATAGATGGTAAGATATTGATAACACTTATCTTACTAAAGAACTTCAATCGAAGTTGCCCGATTTCAGTCCTTTCCGTTGATAAATGCAGAAAAATGTGATACAGTGAAGAGGTGTTCAACATTGCAGACAGAATACTAGGATCCTTAATAGATGCAGCTGATAGCTTCAATTAATTCATATCTGAAAAAAGTAATGTTGAAAAGTACTATTGAAGTCCTATTTTTGTCAAAATTTTGATCACCATCTCGATGGCTATTGTCTCATTATTTCATTAATAATATTCATCACGAGTTCAATTCCATTGTATCAAAGGAATGAGGGCTACAGCTGTTTGTAATTACGTTTCCTTCGTTGAATTTCTCATTGGCTTTTACAAACATCCTTCTTCTATTTTTTCCTGATCAGGTTCTTAACAACGACAGGAGAAATCATGAAAAACAGCTTTATTGTGAGTGTCTATGATGCAGTGAAAGGGTTTTACTTATTCGCAACTCTTTTTAAAAAGTTCTCAAATACCATACTACTACGAAAAGTCTATCTCGAACCGTTTATCATGCTTGCAAATGAGCATTCAAGTACTCTTATAAAATTGCTTAGCTCAAATGCTTATTTCAAACTGAACTCAAATTACCAAAATGTTTAAATGTGCATATATCTCTCTCTACTGTAACCCTTTTTCATATGTTTTCAAATATTCTCAGGGATGGCTTGTCAATTTATCAGAAACAACACCTTCAAAGTTCTCAAAAAGATGAACAGATATCTTTTTCCACATCAGCGCGTTTTAGTAAGCTCTCAAATGCTTTTACGAACCACCTGGCAATTCAGTCTGAACGACACTTTCAAAGTTCTCAAGAAGTTCAGCACAAATCACAGTTCGAAGCAATGCTCCCAAAATGTTCAGCACACGGCTGACGGAGTGCAGGCAAAATCTCCAGCGAAGTAGGAACGTTGGCGGCGTCAATAGCAGCTGCTGTCGAGATAAGTCAGGACGTATTGCCATCTACGCCCAATGAGACCGACTCTCCTATGTAAATGTCATGAGCAATACAGGCACGCCAGCCACATAAAGGCTGGGACTCTTCTATGCAAGTGAGGACGGACTGCTGAGAGCATGCGACTTACCACGAAGAAGCAGCACCTAGAGTTTGAATAACAGCATTCCAACGTCCATCTTAAGCTTGACATGATCGTGACATGCAAAAACTGATACCTTAGAGAGTCGAATGAATTTGAGGGAGTATGCATCGTGGTATGTGACAGTGATGCGGGAAATTCGGACCCACGCATTCGTTTTTTAGGTGATGAGAATGAGGAAGCTTCCAGTGGGAGAAACAATTTCTCTTCAGAAACGTTTCAGACCAAGACTTTGAGCTATTATTCACGCAAGACAAAGCTCGTTCCCCTACGAGACTTGGCCTGAAGTTATCTTTATTATACTGTAGCGTTGTAGCAATATTCTGCCCGGCGGTGCTCGAGAGTTGCAGCAGAGATGTTCTTCAGGCATTTCGCAAATTTGTATGCACACCATTCAGCTGCTGCTCTGCCCTCGCCGGTCCAGTGGCACGAACTCAAATTTTACCCGCGTACGCTCAAAACGAAGAGGAAAAACCTCGCAGTTCAGACAACACCAGTCACGCGTCTTTCGATCCCGTTCTTCTCTGAGCCAGCGCTGGAGTTACTCGAGAAAAAACTCGAGTTGCTACTGGGAGACTTACTGAGGGAATACAGAGCGCCCGGAATTCCCGCTTGAATTCCGGTAGCGTCCCTCGCTTTCCACTTTATTTTTCACGCATCCCAAGGACAACGATGGAACAATGAACGGAAACTAAACAATGCTTTTAATAACCGCGGTGGGGAACGGCACGTCGCTGATTCTAAAGATCAGTGTGCCTCAAGGGAAGACTGTTTTCTGGACGTCCGCACCGCTCCGCAGCTCTAGGACGCTTTTATCTTACTTTTGATTATGGTAAAATAAGAAATTTATTTAAAAGCGACCATAGTTAAGGAAGCGAAATATGCTTCTAATTTATTTCGCAAAACTTCGTAAGGGAGCATTTGACTTTTTAGAATATTTCTCTTCTTGTAACTTACGGAATCACTATTAAGGAAGTGGCTGGAGGATTTGGTAACGCTTTGAAAAATTTACTTGGTAGAAGTTCTTTTCACTAGTGCATAAGTCTAAAGAAACAAACGATATGCAGGTGTTGAGATAGTTTGATTCGATTAATTTCTATACATCAGCTAAATTAATTCTTACCTAGAATAGTGAACAATTTCATTTGCTATTCCTTTCCCTTCTTCTGATTTAACAATAATCGGCCAAAAACGTTCTTTCAGGAGGTATAAGAAATCCAAATTTATATTCATTTAATAAATACATTGGCTTAAAAATGTTCTTAGCAAATAATAAATGACAATTATGAATAGCGTTGAAATGTCATGCCCTCTATGCACAAATAATAAAGATACAGAATAGAAGCAACTAATGAAATTTCTTGAAATAATGTGTTTGTTAATTTGATCTACGCTGTTGAGGCTTGGGTGCCGACATTGACAACATCAATTTATCAACGAATAGTTATTTATCACTATTTCTGACTTAACAAAACGACGCTAATTGAGAGAAAGTAGGTTATGGCACAACATGTATGTGTGTGCATGTCAATCACTTATCACATTACCAACTCACAAATCTATTTCATAAATACATCATGACTCACTTTTCTTTATTGTACAACAGTATAACTCCCACGGGAGAAAGTATGACAACACCTTTTTCAGCGGAAGTCTACGGTATTTCATCCGAATGTTTAACTTACTCGGATTAACTGCTGATTTAAAAGAAACAGAATGGAGATAAAAATTGAAGTAAAACAGCCAATATTAAATAATCTGGTATCAAATTCTATACATCTGAATATAAGCCTCATCGGGTCAACAAGGCTTAAGTTACACGAGTAGCACATTAACGTACCTCTACACTTATTCACCCAGATTTTAAATGGAAAGGACATTTTGGTGTGGATAGCACATTCGAAACACTTGTTTCGGATCTCAAGGCCTTCACACACTTCGTGCCGTAGCAGCATGGAAATGTGGAGCAAATATTGAGATACCTAGGCGTGTTAACAATTATTCAAGTTCAGAGGCCGCTGTGTATGACGCCCTCTTGAGGGAAAATGTACTCAGGATCGATTGTAACAAATAAAAAATGTCACTTGCAACATCCCATTGCTCTCAAAGCTTCCCTTCTGCCTCATCGTCCTCCAACCACGATTGGCTAAACTAAAATTAGCACACAACACAGTGAGTTGATGTTAATTGAATTCATCTGGCTCGGGACTTCAACTCAACATAAAACTCAGCAGTACCGATGATTTATTTCAGATCTGAACACATGCAAACTTAAGCTGACAATTGTGAGGGCTGTCGTGACCCATGTTATTCTGGCTCTCTCACGCTACGTGTCAGCACATTGTACTTTGGTGAACCGTGCATGCCAATTTAAAGTCGGTTATCCGCCAAACGTGGTGGTTCGAAACTAATTTGTACTTTGTAATCATATAAATGTGGAGTGATCGATGAGGATAAGGGTTTGCTTAACCTGCGATCGACACTCCAAAATTTAGACGCGTTATGCTTTGACTGACGCCCTATTTAATTTGCCTTTCTGCTCCCCAATTTTAAGTTTGAAGTTGAAATATACAGACCCGACACAATACCGAGCAAAGAAACATCAATATGACGGAACTAAAATTCAACGTTTCTAGTGGAAAATGAATTTTTTCAGTTTTTTGTTCAGTAAGTTGCGTTAGTGCACGTTGTTGAATAAAGAACAGGAATAAGTAATGCATCCATTTAACTCATTCAAGAAGTACGCTCTTGAACAAGTGCAGTTATAAAAAAGTGATTCAGATAAGTATTTGAGTCATGGTAAATCGCATGTCGGTAGCACGAGTACATTATTTCAACCTTAAAAACCTGCTGCACAAATGAAGGAGGTCATAAATAGCGCTACAACAGTTCAATCGTTCATCAAGTGCTTACAAAGTTTCGAAGATTCCGTCTTCAATGGAACATTGCCATTAACGTATTTAATTTTTCCTTAATTTTACAATAATAAATACGATAATTATTAGACTCTCCATAATCAAGATAGAAATAAACTACCCCCGTCAGTTTGTTGACAAACTTCAGGTTTTCAAGCCTAAGGAATTCGCAAATATTCCTGATCAGTATCGCTGAAAACATTCGTTTTCCTATTTTCCTGTTCTACTAGGGGGCCTCGATGTTATCATAACAGAATATTCAAGTAAATGTGAACGTGCTCTCTCCAATGATACGGATGCATTTCCTAGCATCCCGTGCCAGAGATAATAAGGGGTGTATAGTTCCATCTTTTTTAGAGGAAGCTCGATGAGCTGCAATGTTTCCTACGCAATTTAGCGATGCGTGATTTGAAAAACAAGCCAGAAGCAATGCTAACTAGCAGCGCACGCTGCTTTTGTTTTCAAGCATGCTCTGATAATTTCGAAACTTAGTTGGAAACTTAATCTTTAGAATAAAAAAGCATGGGTAGTGGAATAATGATCTATTTTGCATGCTCATCAGACCAGCTGGTTTGGACCCAAACGTCACTGTCGATGAGTGGTCAGTAAAACGTAATGGTAAAGAAAACAGAGGAAATGTATTTTACTGATCGCATTAATTGAGACTTCCTGGTTTAAGCCGGCTAATTTGCGTCCGCAAAATAGATTTTTTTTATCGATACCCTGATATTTTTTCCAAGCGAAGGAAATAGCCGACAAAATAAGGAAAAAGATTTGTGTCAAAACTCACACATGTGTTGTTCTCTTGTTCCGTGTGTCATAGTTAATCAATTCTGCTAACACTGAAATAATTGTCCTTGAAAATCATTGCTGAGAATCGCCTAGAAATTTTCGGTCTCGTACGAAGTCACAAGCTTTTGTTCATTGCATCCGTGAACATATTCAGTACAGTTAATACAGGAGAGTTTCATCGAACACAACCTATTCTCTCATCGTCACAGATAGTGATTTTTAGGTAAATATTTAGATATTTTTTAGGTAAAATATTGTAATGTGAAAAATACTTAATTACAGCTGAATATAATTGAAACACTACGTTGCTGAGCGATCCATTGAATATTCTTGCAAGCACATACATAGCACTTAATTTAATGTATTCGGAAGCACCCAATCGGATCACATCATTGAAGGAGTTGGGAGGAGATGGGGAGAGTTATGCGTAAATTCGCTTCTCATGGGCGAAATAACTTCCGACAAATCCATCATTCTTTTCCTCTCCCTACCCGATAAGAACCGTATGAAACTAACCTCGATTGCCAAGTGGAATTCATGTTCTCGAAGCAGTTTGACTTTAATACGTATGCAACATAAGCACTCTAGCTGGGCCAATGGCCTTTACTTTATCTCTAAATGGAGACCAGAAGAGCTTGCGGTCATTCCTTGGAATGCGAGAGGCCCGGTTTTGGGGTCTGTTTCGGGAATACGAGTCGGGTTCTCCCATTTGGATGCCCTGCAACGCGCTTTAGTTTCGCTCGCTGGTCGCAGTTAAAGCCGTACCTTTCATGTCAGTGATGCCTTGCTCCAGTCCAAGTTCAACTGCCAAGCATCAAACTCGATTCTTGCTGCAATGAACTGCGCCGAGGCAAAGTCGTGTTACGAAGACCACTCTCTGCGATTAGGTGGTGTCTCTATGGCAGAGCGTCGTGACGGCTTGCAGAGATCGTCAATACAACTCTTGTACATCCCGAAGCTGGATGCAAACAGATGACTTTGGCAAAAATAGGTCCGATTTGCCGCTACGTGCGGATTTCAATTTACTAATCAGCGTTGGTGAAATGAGTGTATAGCTCTAAATATGTGCTGTGACATATATTTACGAGTACATCAGGTGATTGAAAATAGTTGAATTGGTCTCTGGAAAGTGAGTGAATAGCTTTGAATGACTGTCTATTTTTTCTGAAAAAGGAATTGGTTTTTAATTATCACCTATGTATGAGTGAATGGTGAATATCTGCTTCGCGAAATTTTAATCTATCGTATGAGACATGCGTAGAACCTTGTACTTGATGTTACCTAGATAAGTTAATTTTTTATTTTGATTAATTAAATTTAGATAAGTTAGCTTTAAATACGTTATGTTAAGATAAGATACGGTTGCGAGTAATTAGATAAGTTATTATTGTTGATGAGGTATATTCCGAGTTTTTTCTACATGCCCTTGAGTAGAAAGAAAGTGTTATTAGCATATTCAAAGCAAAGAGAGCATCGAAATTATATTTTACTGTTTTTATTTACATTTTATAAATTTGCATTAGCAAAGAATGAGAGGTTTTCAATACACTTTTGATGGTAATTTTTTGACATCTGTTTCTAAAGAATACAAAAATTATAGCTTGAGTATCTTAACTGAAAAACCTGACACATCTGTGCACGTATTTGTGTATATAATACATTTTTGTTTGCTAATGTGCTCTAGAATGTAGTTCATAAATGGTGAAATTTTAGCATTTTTGTCACTAGTAGCTAAATTAAGGTGTGGACGGCTAATGCAAAATTATGAGCCAAATCAGAGGACGAGTTTTTTTTTCTCGAAAAGACGGACCCATTAAACGCAGCTTTCAAAATAACTTTTGGAATACATCGCTCAAGAAAATTAGGCTCGTTCAGTGCTTAGATATTGTCTTTTTTGTTTCAAATCCATAATTTGCGCCTTCACGAAAACAGCCGATGCTACAGACTCTCAATTAAATTTTCAGTATTCATTACTTTTCAAATATCCGATACGTTTCAATACAGAGTACTGTATTTTGTCATTTATAGACTTATAGGCTTCTCATACAGGCTGATATTCAAGCTTCCCACTACGCACTTCACTAGTTAAAAAGAACGAGCCGCTTCACGGTACAACAGACCTTCCCGAAACAGTATCATGCGTTCCGACGCACGCTGATCTACTGTCGGAACTTTCATGGTTGTGATGATCTTTTCTATCTCGCCACAGACGCCGGAAGAGTTGCAACCATGCACCTCAACATCGGAACCTTCCTGCCAATACGCAACGCAGATTTAGGTCTTTGACAACCATCAGATAGCACAGCTTACGTGTAGGATCAGCTCCGACAGAAACAGATTGATGCGACACAGCAAGAAGTTTCCCAGAAAAGATGCCGATGAATCCTGAATGAGTTTAGATCTTTCGTGGAGGCTTTGAGCGCTGGTAAAGAAATGGAGCAACACGGATAACTTACTATAAGTTTCGACTGACTACATATTTTTATTCACTGAATTGCATCTCAAAGTTGGTAAGAAAATTCAAAAAGTTATAAAAAATTTATTTGCAATGACTGGAAAAATGGATCTGCAATTATGATATAAACCAGTATCTTGTAAAATGAGATTATGAGGTCTGTTGGTTTACTCAAACTGTTCTACTACAAGACGCATCACTTTTGTGTTCCCTCTTCTTGGTGGTCTTGTCGTCATGAAGTTAGAAATTCAATACGTACTCTATCGTACTGCATGCTTTTTACGAACTATTTATTTATCAGGCACGAAATAATTGAAGCCTTCACTTATGAAAACGAACGACAACGAAAGAAAGAGAACGAAAAGTTCAATCGTGAAAAAAAGCTCGCTCCATGAGCTTCACCTCATGAAAATTTTAAAAAGAAATGCTGCTGAACCAGGCTTTATGGTCAGCAATTACTCAGAGCTCGGACTCAAGTGCTTCATCACCGTCGGTTTTGATATCGATGAAGCTACACCAACATGCTAGGGATGAGTCAAGCAGCCCTTATTTCTCTGATGGTCCTACGTGGTAAAATTTCATTCCTTCCATGGATTATTGAGTGAATAATTCTTCCATAAAGCTACAAGCAAAGACCGTTCAGCAGCAGGGATCTTAAATTAAAGGTGAATTAAATCCTAGGCTTGCACCAGTAGTTGGGTCTCAGCTAGACTTAGGTGCATCATTTAGAGGAGAAGATGTCCGGTCTACGGCAGGCGTCCATTCATCAGCGTCGCTGACTGCTGACTGACACATTAATACTAAATACTTTACGATGGCAAGACTGCCCTGCAATTGCGGCGGAATACGATCCTCATAGAACCTTAGAACACGGACTGACATACAAAGATTAGGTGCTCCGATGTTAAGGTTGATCGATAATTATCTTGCCTGGTCGAGTGGCCCTCGTAGATGCGTGAAGGTGATCTTCAAACTACGAGGAAACTTTGGGTATGAATGAGTTTTGGAGGATGTAGAAAAATTGGGGTGTCCGCTGCAAAATTTTTCTTCAAGGGAATTTGATTTGAAAAGAAAGGATGCTTAGTGTGATTGTGATTTCTCTTGACATGCTGAATGAATCGTGGACATAGAGTTTTTTTTGCTTTTCATTCTGTAAAACTAGCCCCAGACGATTGGAAATTAAGTACTTTTATCTTACAAAATGTCCCTCGGGATTGATAGTGTTTCTCAAAAAGTTGTTGAGCTATCAAAAACACTGAAGTGCAGCTGTATTTCAATTTTGCTGAAACGTGTCATCATTTTTCAAATGCCTATATTGCTCGAGGATATGCAAACAACGAGCTTTTTTTTTATTCCTGTGATTTAAGCGAGCAACTTAAAGTTTAGCGAAACATAACAGAATGCATTGAAAGCATTCGATTGAAATGTAAGCCTAAACGCTTTATCCCGGATATTTTTCGAATAAATTTTACCTACGCAAACTTTTTTTTCATTACTTCTCGAGTATGAAACTTTACGCAGAACAGCTATCAATCCAGCGAGCCAATCAAATATCAGTGAAAATTCAGAATGAATATACATGTACTTTTTAAACCAAGTTGAGAAAATTTTAGAAATGAATAATGAGTCAGTAATAACGCAGTTATTTTATTTCCCATCAGAGGTATATTTTTCTTTCAAAGCATTTGTAATATTTCTGTTTCCTTCCTCTTTGAAACTAAGATGCATTCATTGTTCTTACTGACGAGACTTTGAAAAAAGTCCGTGAAAATATCACACAACTCGAAAGTTTCGAGCCAGTGCTTTGATTAATCAAGACAATTGAACCTTTTAAGACACGAACAGAGGGTCAAGTGTTGCTACTAAGCAGACAAATTCTGACACGCGTATTTGCATAGTTGAAAATGAACCATACAAGAAGTTTATTCTCCAAAAGCGACGTATTTTAGCGACAGTATATTTAATCACAAGAGTTGTTGGGGAAGTTTTATCCAACACCTCGGTGAGAAGCAGTAAAGAGGGTGCATCCCGTCTAATGGCTACGACTGCTGTGCTCTGCTGCGATCATGTCAAGTGTTCTACGACTCAAACCTACTTACAGCAACGAGCATTGTGCACTGCTAATTCCCCTCTCTACATCGTTAGCAGTAAAATCATGGCCAGGTAAATGGATCTTTTTGTATGACAGATCACTAAAATTGAAGTACAGCGTCACATGGAAACTTACAACGATATGAGACTCTGCACGTTATGATGCACGAATGTGAAACCGTACAAAAGTCAATACAACTTTTTAACCCTATGCTCGAGATGAAAGCTCTGTGCTTATCACGTAAAGCTACAGCTCCTCGAAGCAAATCGACAGAAATGGTCGAAATAAAAGCAGAGGAATCTTCTGTTCGGAGTAAACTCGCCGCTTTCACTCGTACATTTAGTGAGCTTCAAAGTGCTTTCTCTGCCATACAACGTCTCTTATTGGGCTCTAAAATAAATTTGTGCGATAGAGAAGCGTCTTGTTTCTGTCAGTGAAAGAGCTCAGTACAGGCCGTTTAATATCCAGTGTCGCCAGCCACTTCGACTGCAGTAACAGCCATAACGCAAACAGATGGCGGCAATCGCACTAATAATTCAGCAGGCTTCCAATGCATTCTCACACAAGGGCGTCGCCACGTTGGAGGCGTTTTGTCTTTGGTAGCTTTACCATTGGGAGGCTGTTTGTTAGTCTGTCCTAGCGTACAGTGCATTTATCGTACGTGCCCATAGAAGGATTTTCTACCTCTCGCATTTTCCCGAACGTTTTGAAGACTCGAAGGCAATTTCTCTCCGCAATATTTCCCTTTACGCAGCTGTATAAGAAGTGTCATGGATTGTTTACAGTTCACAGGGAGACAGATTAGAGTGTACTGAAATTCTGCCTGGATCCAAAAGTTTTTAAAAAGTACTTCGACACGGAACGGAGGCTGGCTTCTTTACAGCATTCGACCATCTATTTTATGCGCAAGGTGAAATCCTTGAACCGTCAACTAAGGTCACCTTTTACAGGAAACATTTTGCCAATACGTAGAGGTAGAAATTTCGTGACGCTGTTTACGAAAGTTCAGTAAATGTTAGATTGTAAGGCGCTTTGGCCTCAAAAATCCACTAGTATCATTTTTCATTAAAGTTTGATACGTTTTAGAAGCTTAATTTTGGGAAGCAATTTCGAATCACAAATAGGATTGCAAAGGAAATTACTGTCCCAATACGGAAATAGATACTCTCCCGGAAACTGGACGGTAAACAGTTTTAGGGCACTGAATACTCACTGAAATAGAGTAATTTTATTCCGTTTGATGATCATTTCATGAGAGCCCTAAAGCAGTAACATTTCGACTCTGTGTATTTAAAAACATTACATTTGCCATCACCATCTATCATCATTTATTACCATCTGTTACCATCTAATACCATCTATTACCATCTATTACTATCGATAACCATCTATTATTATCGTCTTAATTCAGTATGATTGCCATCGAGTCATCAAAAAATTAGGTGCCCTGTGTTACCGGGCTAACATTGATGACCGCTGTAACATAATCATCCCTATTAAAAATTGACGCATTTTTTTCGCAGTTTTTTGACGTTTATCGCAGAGTTCACTGCCCAGCAGCGCAGTGGCAAGGTCGTTAAGACCGCTCTGGGGACGAACGTCGCTGTAGAGGACAATTACTGCTGAGGTCTGCTAGCGGCCGGTAGCCTATTTCTCGCCTGAAGGAATAATCTGCAAAAAAAATGCCAGAATACATCAGAAAAGTACCATCGCTGCAATGAACTGCATGAAATCTCTTGCAAAACTGCTTTAATTTCTAGTAGAAATAGCCGGTGTACTGAATGGTGTTCTCAGATACACTGCATGGTGTTCTCTGACCTACTAAATAATAGATCTCACATCATATTTCTCAATGAGCGTACGTTCGTCTGAATTTCGGTGTTCAGGAGCTACTAGGATCTATACACTTTATGTTAGCTGTCTCGGTCTTGTGAAGATGTAGTTCACTTTTTCAGAACTACGAGAGCGTCTGACGTCTCCGATAATAACCGGAGAAGTGCGACCACGAGCCGAAGTTAATAAATATAAACATTGCCTTTTTGTAACTTACGTTTTTCATGCAATATTTTTCCAATGCGGACTTTTAAGTGAGCACCATCGATGTGTATAAATTCATCTCTAATGCAAACTATGTTGATGTGTGACCCACGAATATGTTGTTATACGTCGAAGTCAAGTTAGTTAAGAAAAGCAAACTTCTATACAGTTTAGAAAATATCTGCACTCACAAAATGGGCCAAGCTCGTTGTACTCTAGGACAAAAAAAAATGCGTTCAAGTTAATTGAAGTTCGATAAACAGTGCACGCCGAACATAATCTCGCTCGATAAAAATGAAGAATTTACTGGTAAAAAAACCTCTTCTATCGATCGTCTGATGCAAACTGGCTCACTCACTATCATGAGTACAGTGCGCTCCCTTTCGTGCCCTCTAGTAGTTAATTCACTTAAAACAATCACCGTAAAAATTTTTCTCTACAATAAAATTTCAGTCATAGTATCGACGCATGATCGATTTCCAAGATGAAAATATTCAAGTAGTGCCATTCATCACTCCTCTTCTGTTCGAAAACCACAGTCGGTGAATTCATCTTAAGTGTTGAGACCATTCACGAGCTTTGTACGCAGTCTCCATCAACATGAAATTCAAGTTCATTTCCTGAAGTTGACTAAGCAACAGTTCCGTGCAGATGAGAGTTATGCTTCGCTGAACTTCTCTCATTTCTCAGTGCTGGAAATTAAAAGATGGTCGTCGCGTTTCTCCCCAAGGAATGAAACTCTGTCTTTGTGACCCGCAGACCAGCCTCTGTGTTCTGTGTGACTAACTCTGTGTGCTGAAGAGCTCTGTGTGTTTACGAGCTATGTGTTCTGTGTAATTAAGTTTGTGTGCTGACGAGCTCTATGTGTTTACGAGCTCTGAGTTCAGCGTGACTAGCTCTGTCTGCTGACGAGCTCTGTGTTCTATGTGACTAGTTTTCTCTGTGTGCTGACGAGCTCTGTGTGCTGAAGAGTTATATGTGTTCACGAGCTCTGAGTTTTGTGTGAATAACTCTGTGAGCTAAAAACATTGAATACTGTGTGAACAGCTCTATGTGCTGCTTAGGGGAATTTGTGTGATGTGTAAACAGTTTTGTGTAGTGCTTGGGGAATTTTGTGCGGAATGCAGACAGTTCTGTATGGTGCATGAGGAAATTTGTACTCAGCGTCATGAGGTCTGTGAGTATCAGGGCTAAAATAATTCAACAATATGGCCAGCAGAATAAATGAAAATTCGTATATTTTGCTGCTGTTGTTAAAAAAATTCAGGCGTTTGCTCGCGAAAAAGAACTTCCAGTGAATTGGGAAAATCAATACTTCAAAGGTTTTCTTGCGGAGGGATTTTATTTGCCAAAATTTTTATCCAACTATTAATGCATATTCTTTTTAATGTTGAGAGCAGAGAATTGTACAATTTTTCGATAAAATAAGACTTTTTTTGTTTTTTACTACAGAGGAATGCTAGTCTGTCTGGGTGAATATTTCGTTGACTTTAAAATCACAGAAATAAAATATAAAATACCATCATACGGGTTCTTCTACAGAGAGTTTTTTCACCAGAAAGTCACGAAAATAGTTTTCAGTGTTTCTGTCGCCTTTCCTTCATAGAAAATAACTTGTATTAAATTGGGAAGCCGTTGCACCAGAGATTTATGGGACCAATACAGCGACAAAATATTCTATTATGAACAAACTGATCTGAAATCATTTTCTAAGTGACAAGCATTTTCCATAATAAGAGATATTGGGCGATTGAGATATTGTGGTAGACACGAAGTTCATCATGTGAAATCACAACTTTATACAATTCCACAATCAAATACATGATTTCACCATGTGAAGCCCGATTTTATACGATTTCACAAGCGAATACATGATTTTATCGTGTGGAACAACGATTGAAGGAAAAAACGATTTTTTTGTGATGAGAAACCATGATTTAGTAATGTGAAACCATGATTTCACGATGTAAACCACGTATTCGTGATATCAGAGCAGGATTTCACAATGTGAAGGTACGATTTACTGTTGTAAAATCCCAATATCACAACCTGAAACCACGATTTCCCGATGTAAAACCAAAACATCTCGATTTACATATCTTGCCATACAGCTGAGACCTATATAGAGGCAGGCGCGAGTGGTCCAGTCAGTGAAGCAACTCTTCCCCTCAAGTCTGTTCCAATGATGTGAAAGTCTTGCGATTTTTATTTAAAATTGCAATGCTGAATTTGAAATCCTGCTTCCACGCGACCATACGCTTGATTATAAGCTATTATGAACGAATAACTATAATAATTATTATTAAAGAATTCTTCGCTCGACTTCCTAAGTAGCTCAAATTAGACCATTCATTCAAAGAAAACGATAACACATGAATTAGTTACATTAGCATATCTCACTCAATTTCGCAAAATAACTTTAATGAGTGCGCCAAGAGTAACGCTTCGTAGCCTACTGTTTTCGTTTAGCAATGTTTTCCTGTTACTTGTTACTCCTGCATAAGTGTTTGTTCTGTTTCTTCACCGCCAACAAATGTGTTCCTGTTATTTATTTCTCCTGCATTAGTGTTTGTTTTATTTCTTCAACGCCAATAACAAATGAAGTGGCTGCCTCGCATGAAGCAAACCAGCAAGAAAATTTACGAATGGAAGCGTCTGTAAAAAGCTGAGTCACGTTATTCCAATCGAGGGCGTAGCAACATGTCCTGATATTTTGTCTATGCATACCAGTTTCTCAATCAGGGTTCCACATAAGGTCCTTATGACTTCCGCAAGAACGAGTGAAATAGGCTAATGAACTTTTGAATTTTTAGCTAATTTCTTGCACGCAATATTACTGAACACCGACGAAATATTTTTGGCATTTCTAATATTGTAATACACATCTGACCTATTTTGTTATTGAATGTAAGGGTTACCAAAGGTTGAAAAAGTTGAGAAACGCCAGTATATACTGTATGTATGTGTAAAGTCACCTTACCTTATGATATGATTATGCTAGGGTCATAGTAGGGTCATAGTAGGGTCATAGTAGAGTCATAGCAGGGTCATAGTAGGGTCACAGCAGGGTCATTGCAGGGTCATAGTAGGGTCATAGCCGGGTCATAGTGGTGTCATAGTAGGGTTATAGTAGAGTCAAAGGCTTGTTTAGAGCGTAGAATTATCAGGCGACAGCCGTCCCTTGCTTCCGTTAGCCTAACTTGAGCCACCTGTGAGGTCAGGTAGATAATTCACTAACAAACAAATTATTCTCTAGCTATTCAAGCGAGTCGTCAGGTTTCATCGAGCTTTTGTTAGCGGCGATCGTAGAGGCGATTATCAGCGCAGTCGGTGAGCGCGATTCTCATTAGCGGAACAATATGCAAGTTAATTAAAAGCCCGAACTGAAAAGTCATTGAGCGACTCAACTGAGATGAAAGAGCCAGATGAATGTCGGTGAATTCAGGTCTGCGGTCCGAGATTAAATCTTAAGCGTCCTTCATTTTCTCGACTAATGGTCTTTGTTTAGCAGATCCTGCACGGCTTATGCTCGCCCTGTAAACACGGCTGGCACACGAGCTCTTAGGAGTGTTTTGAGGCATGCCTTACGCTGAAATTAAGGTGATAATTCTACCGGAGATGTTGCTGAATTGCGTATCTGTCGTGAGTATTTTGAAGAACCGTGCTCGATACATGTCTCACCGAACATCACCTGCGCTGAGTTGAATGAGCATCAAAGATTCAATACGGAATACGACGACCTACAGTCGGTTGCTGCTTCATGCAATTTCATTTTAAATTCTGGTCTCGCCACTGGAAATGATAGAAATACATTATTACTTTCAAAGCGCGAGATAGTTCTACAGAGTTTTAATTGGCCTGAACTTCGATATCGTGGATGATGTAGTGTAAAAGTTCAGAACAGGTACAGAAGAGCAATCATAAAAATCATTGAAAATATGAAATTCTCTATTTTTGTGTTACAACAGTTATCTTCACAACGATTATTTTATTTTCTGTGCATCAGGGGTGAGAAATCGCCCTCTGATAGTTCAGCTACTTTATTTATTTACTGTGAATGACTCTTTGAACATTTTTTGTTTCTTAAACGCAAAACACCACACGAATCCATGAAATTTATACCAAAATTTACTCATCAGTTTTCACGTATGTAAATAGCAAACGCTAAAACTCTATCCCCAGAAGTTTATTAAAATTCTCCCTTAAGTTGACACATACGCGGAAGCCATGACAGTTATTTTCGTTGTTTTAGTTTGTTCCGCAATTTAAACAAAGAGAAATTGTTGTTAAGCTGAACGTTCAAAAATAACATTTGCAACACAACGTTTAAAAATAACGTTTGCAGCACAACGTTTAAAAATATCATTTGAAGCACAACGTTCAAAATAACATTAGCAGCAAGACATTCAAAATAACATTTGCAGCTCAATGTTCAAAATAACATTTGCAGAACAACGTTTAAAAATATCATTTGCAGCACAACGTTCAAAAATAACATTTGCAGCACAACGTTCAAAAATATCATTTGAAGCACAATGTTAAAAAATAACATTTGCAGCACAACGTTCAAAAATATCATTTGCATCACAACATTCAAAAATATCATTTGCAGCACAAGTGTGTCCAGCAACAGCTGAGATTTTCAACTGATAACTGAACTGTTAACTGATATTTTCATTTGTGTACTCGTTTGTTTCGAGGTAGCAAGGGCACAATTTTTACTAGGCTTTACCACAGCCACCGCTGCGGTAAATTTCTCGAGTAACGAGTTTCAAACAGTTTTTGTACGTATTCAAACCCACGACTAGGAAATAAAACCAGGCATTTTATCAGACAACTGTTCTCGAAAAAAACTGTAGCCAACACACTCCAATCTTCTCAGACAGTTTTCCTTTTTCTCTGGCCGACGATTGTATTCAGGAACGTGGTTTGCAATACCACTGGGAGATAAGAATCGTGCATTGGCAAAATGCCCTACAAAACTAGGCAGCTCAAAGACACTTCCTCATGCGGGCCACATTCCCCAGCGCGGCGATGTTTTGGTTTGTTCCAGCTTGCAAAAAGTTAAACACGACAGCTGTACAAACAGCGCGGAATGCCATTCTTTTATTCGTTACCTACTTCACTACGAAGGTACCTTTGCAGAAAAGAAACGCAGTGGGTGCGAGAGAGATTCAGCATGGTGTGTCCGACTGGAGCGGGAGGGGGGGTTTTTACTCATAATTTTGAGAGCGGATGTTATTAAGGAACAAAATTGCAAGAGCTTGCAGTTGTTTCTAGCCCAAATTGATCATCTGTTCTCATTTTCATGTGTAATTTCATTTGTAAAAGACAGCTGTCCTTGTGAATGCTATTGCTTCATCAATGCTATTACAATGTTATTGTAATCTCACCGAGAATGCAGTTGGCAAAATTTGCCTTTGTGGTGATGAAATAAGATCAGAAGATTTTGATAGGATGAAAAATTGCTGTAAGTGTGAGAAAGTGAAAACTAGCAAGACAAAATAAAATCAGAAACGAAACTTTTGGGTTCACAACGTACAAGCGCTGCCAAACCAGGAATACCGTATTTATATCAGAACAGCCAAAGTTATCCGGAATGCAGTTTTGAGTTTATGCTTGCACGGTGAGCAAAACACTTATTCATTTCTTAATTAGGTCTTGAACCTCCGTAACTCAAGCTTGTCGATGATATTTTAAGCTACTTATTTAGTTATTGTTACTGATTTTGTTACGTGTGACCTTAACCTTAAGCTTGCCTGTATTTATACATCTAGATTATGATCAATTAAATATCCTCATCTCTAAATAGAGTTGCCCTAAGATCCTTGTAACTCATTGGCCATAAGTGGGGTATATTCTGATTTCTGTTTGTTCTGTCATTCCTCGCTTGAATATAATACCGTGTCGGATATAAATTACTTGTGGTAACATTTCAAATATCAAAAGGACTTTAGAAATACTGAGAATCCCAGATACTGTGGATTCACTGTAAGTCAACGAAATAGAAGCAGCAAGCTATGAGCTTCGAGTACACCTACGAGTACATCTCGTTCAAGAGTTTATAACTTCGCAGGAAAATCAGATCCACAGCAGTTGTGCTCTCCACCCCAGCCTGTGCGGCGACGTTCACGTTTCACAAGCAGTCGTATTAAATTAGCTTTTGGCCAATACGAGGCCGTCCCTTCAGATCGGATGAAAACTTCGGTGGCGCCCCAGCCAGTTCCGCCCAGCTAAGTAAGGCATTTTTCTCGTGATTTTTATGGGCGGAACTGCGAGTCAAACGTTTACCATAACAAAGCGAGTACTCGTAAAAGGCTAGCGGGAAAGCACTTTAAATTTATTATCTCCATTACCATATCGAGATCCCGCGAGGCACAGCCTGCTCTTGCTGGCCGACTTGAAATTCAAAAATTCTGCCGCTCTCCTAACGCATGTTTAGGCACTGGAGATTTAGTTGCTGCTGCATCGGTGACATCTAAAATTATGGTGAAACCAATTCACTGGAATCTGAACTTTTAAATAGGTAAGATGCAGAAACTAACGTGGTATTGAACGTCTCATCACAAATCTTTCAATTTGGATATATGAGTCAATAAAATTCCTGAGAAATTTTGGTCTTAGAACCTATCATTATAATCACACAGTTTGGAAGCTTTTACGTGTTTATATTTTTAAAAGAGAAATACATCTCCCAGTTTTAATTTCAGGGAATCAATAAGGATTATTTACGTGGTGTGTGGACAAGTAGAATACAGATTTAGTAAATATTACAGTTGAATCTCACACCTAAATCATTTATGTAAATTCTAGGGTATTTAAGAAAAGCTATAACTGCGTATCTTACATGTAAGTTGGGTAAAAATTTACTGTTTCTAGAAAAAGCTCGTTCCAGTATCTGCTTGACTCGCAATATATCATGGTTTTACTTGTACCTCCCATCGAAATTTCTGCATCTAAATTTAAATTCGGACAATGAATGAGTGTTTTCGGTTCAGTCGTACGATACCTCAAGCCAATGTTTAAGATTTTCCATTGGTATTTTCTGCCAATTATCGTAATGGCTTCCGAAAAAATCACACATGTGACCATCGCAGCAGCAGTCAACACGTTCGCTGCCCCACGACTCGCGTGTGTGCCGTGTGCCATGCGTCACTCTCTACTAACGCGCTTTTTAGCTGCGTCTCATTGCCATCACTAGCTCTTGCCTCTGACGCACGTGTGCGTCTTCGTTGATCATGAGTGGGTTTCGAGCACTTCACCTTTGTAGAACCAATGCGATAAAAAAACTGCAATCATATGCTAATTGAATAATAAATTCAATTGTGATGACGTGGAGCAACGAAACTGGATTTCATGGAGGCAGCGAGCGAGTTAAACTGACGAATTGCATCGAGTTCTTTTTCGCTAAAAGGGCCTCATGAATTCACGTTTCAAGGAAATATCAAGTGGAAATATTAATACATGAATGAACTTAAGAATTTGTGTTACATAAACGTGCGTTAAATAACTGCTCCGCTGCTGAAATTCTTCTCATAATTAAAGGAAATTCTGGGACATGAGGTCTCAAGTGCCTTATCATCATGCACCTTGACCTAATCTAAAATAAAATGAGCTGTAAAATTGAATTTATCAGCTGCATAAGCTGGGGACGTCGTGACTTCTTTACTTGGTACAATGAGTATTGCTAGTTTCTTCCTGTTACGCTGCTCATCAAATATCTAGGACACGTGGGTTTTAAAACCTTTGCCAGCGTGAAATTTTTAGCTAAGTATCTGAGAGTACTCGAAATACCTGACTCAGCATCTCAAATCACACCACATTGTGCTATCATTTTAGGCGACTACTAATTATGCTGATGTAAAAGATGGGTAACAATGTTTCCACGTTTTTCTCTGAACCTTCTACAGATTAAAATATGTTAGGAATACGTACATCGTCGATGAATAAACTGGTCTGTAAATTTTTGGCTTAACATTTTGTTAAATATAACACTAGGTACTAAGCGATTTGGATTCAAAAGAAAACTTTTCGCAATTAAGTGAACAGTCTAGCTCACAGATGGATCCCAAAGGGGGCTTAGTCTTCTTTACAACCCCTCAGCTCAGACTTCAGGAATTTTACAATCTCTGAGGAATGACTCTAGGAACTTTTGCAATCTTTGAGGAATGACTCCAGTAATTTTACAAACTCTGAGAAATGATCTCCAGGAATTTTTACAATCTCTGAAGGATGACTTCATTTATTATAACAAACCCTGTTGAATGACTCCAAGAATTATTAAAAGCCCCTAGGGATGATGCCAGGAATGAGTACAAGCCCTAAGGAAGGAATCCATGAGTTATTAGAACCCCAAAGGAATAAGTCGTCACACAGCTGATTCGTTATTCGGATTACTCCATGCGTCATCGCAGGGAGGTTATTTTGAGCTACCGTATTGATGCAACTTTTAGAAAACATGATACAATGCCATCTTTCATCTCTGACGGTATGCGCAGAACACACGATTGGCTCTTCTTATTTCGCCCTCGATACAGCAATTAGAGATGACAATTAATCATGCTAGATCAAAAATATAGCCCACCGAATGTAACATACTTAGCTTATGAATAAGTTAATAAGTATTCGAACTACTGAACGACTGAAGTTAATGACGCAAAGGTGGAATGGCGTTGATATTTTTCCTACGTGTTGAATTTTTTTTACGTGTATACATTCTTTACAAACGAAAAAGTGGGTGCAAGGAATGGAGTTTGCGCTGCCCTTGCGAATGCTATTGCTTCATCAATGCTATTTTAATGCAATTTTAGCCTCACAGTGAGTTCAGTAGGCAAAATTTGCCTTTGCGGAAATGTAATACGATCAGAAGATCTTGATAGGATGAGAAATTACCGTAAGTGTGCGAAAGTGAAAACTACCAAGACAAAATTTGCCTTTGCAGGCACACAATAAAATCAGATCTTGAAACTATGATGCATTGGAGGAAGTTTGCGATCGTGGATGTTACTGTGGTGTTGAAAAATTTAACTCTATTGGCTGAATTTCACAGAAGCGAACAAAGAAAGCACAGAGGTTAAAAAGCATCTTCTCTACTACAGCCAATTATAGGTCATTTTAAGCAGCAATCGGAAGGACGATTTCAGGGAAACCTGAACTTAGACAATAAGTGTGGCCTTTTTTTGCTTCTGGTTTTTTTTTTCTTCCTGCCAGACCAAAATTTCAGCTGCATATGTATGCATGCTACTGAATTGATGCACCACGAGCCTTTATGGGGAATATTTTTTAACACATCAGCTGTATTTCAATTGTTTATTACCCAAGCTTTCGTATCCTTCTTAAGGATAATGCCTTTCAAGGAACATTTGATAGAAATTATAAAAAAACTCAATTGATGCTTCAAAAACTTACTTCCAAGATAGATAGGTGACCTGTCCACTAGTAAACAATAATTTTTTAGAAAAAAAATTGTCCCTGTCTTGTATATATTCATATATATATATTTGATATCTAATCGAAGAATCCTTTTCATTAAAAAATGAAGTTCATGCAATTAAAAGCTCCCTCACGCACTGTCCGCTTTGCCATTCTTGTGACGCCTTGTGACGCCAAGGCCTTAAAATAAATCTCTGTCATTTTACAGAGCTACTTCGTCAGCGGGAGGGAAAAATTTCCAAATGAAATCAGAAGCATGGCGTTTTTTCAGAGCATCGTTTACTGGCACGCCGAGACGGCGATGACAGCCTCGAGTGTGGAAAGCTCAAATTTCAAGTTCCTGGAGCTCCTTGTCCCACTGAGAGCTGGCATTTTAGGACCCTGGAGTGCCTCGTTTTCACTGAGAGCTAAAAATTTGAGTTCCTAAAGCTCCTTGTCCCTCTGAGAGCTCGCATTTTAGGATCCTGGAGTGCCTCTTTTTTACTGAGAGCTAAAAATTCGAGTTTCTGGAGCTCCTTGCCCCTCTGAGAGCTTGTATTTTAGGATCCTAGAGTGCCTCTTTTTCACTGAGAGCTAAAAATTTGAGTCCATGGTGTGCCTTGTTTTATTAAGAGCATGGAGTTTGGAACCCTGGAGTAACTTGTTTTCACTAAGAGCTTGGATTTTGAGTTCCTGGAGTGCGTTGTTTTCATAAAAGCAATGGCGTTTCTCCCGAATGTGAAGAGTGGAACAAAAGTACATAGGCACTTGATTAATTACACTCTGTAATATTATGTTTCTTCCTGACGACTGAGAATTTTTCCCTGACTCCTGTTATTTTAAAATAATACCAAATCCACCATATTAACATGAAATTTTGCGTTTGTATAATGCTTTTATTGTATTTTTTCTGTTGTTATATTGCAGAAAAGTAAACTCGAATAATCATCAACTTGATCACATGATCGAATTTCTGGCATTAAAATAATTTTTTTCATTTTGCTTATGTACCAAAAATATTGAATTACAGATGCACCCAAGTTCTAGTCGGAAGTACAATTATGTTGCTTGATGTTATTTAAGCAGAAATTTAAATCATGCAAGGGTGCTTCTGATAAGAGACGGAAAAACTTGAGGAGTTATATATTTATTGAGCTAAAATAGTGCTAACCATCGCTATTCAAATGGAAAAGTTTTATTCAATTCAACGATTCTTTTTTAACAATATAAGCGGTCATTTTGATTGCCTTCACGTTGCTGCTGTAGTATAATACGTTATTGCATTAAATAATGAAAGTTAATTAAAAAATATTTCATTTCTTCCATGTTATGACTACAGCAATAAGCCCGTTGTTTATAGAAGCTAATTGGAGAAGAATAATGTGACTTTCATCCCACTCTTAGCGATGTATTTTTTCCTCTAATATTAATTTCTGCAGTCGAGCTGGAAACTAAAAGTGAGTGTAAGGCTTACTTGAAACTAAAATCAATCTTATAATAATTTACTGAAATTCATGAAGTGAACATGGACGCCAATAAACAGAGATAGGTTTGATCGGCACTGAAACCGAACGTACAGTATTTTGCTTAAATTTCTAAAAGAAAAATAGCTATGATTGTTACTCTGCTAAACATTTAAAATTTCATAGGTTTTTCCGACAGGGGAAACTGGAAGTTTTTTCAGAAGCTTATTAATCATTAAGGTTTACTCGCTTTAAACAAAAAATTACTGAGAATGTCCATCTCTCTGTGCTCCCGTAGTTTTTAGTTTTCAGGAATGAGAAAGTTTTCATCATCAAAACTTCTGCTACTGAGAAGAAGGGAAATTCACGGGGTAGATCCGATGGATTTTGAGATTTGGCTCGAAAATCTCCCATTTTAGGAGGACAATCTTTTACCGCACATAGAGAGTCCCTCCTTTAGCCTTGCAATCAAGGAGCGTCTCTTAGCATTAAGATCTCGGTAGCCATGCTGTAACTGCCGGGATCTTCACTGGGAAAAGTCTGTTTCGTGGTAAGATTACGTCTGATGATGCAGCAATACCTAAAGTTTTGGTTACCGCACATTTCACCAGTGCTGGGCAGATTGGTCGTGTTTGAAGCCTCCATTTATGTTCTTTTGAGTATTACCGACACAAGCTCATTGAGGTAAATATAGCCTCTGTGACAGGTGTGTCTAAGGTAGTCAACTGCATGACTTTCGATCAAGAGTAAGCATAAAGCTACTTAAGGCCTAACGCGTAACGCATTTAAAAATAACTTTTTTTGTGGTAGTTCTTCACAGTTTTGTTGACTTTAAACACGAACTACAGCTGATATCAGTTAAATAAAGCTCACCGGAAGAATTCCTGACGACTATACGGTCTACACTGTTTTAACTTTAAATCAATTTCCAATTAAATGAAACAATTTCAAATTTAAATTTTTGAATTTAAAATTGAAAAATATCAGTTTCAACATTGAAGATATTAATTTTTAATTAAAATAAATCAACTTGAAATTAAAGTTACTCAAAATAAAATTAAAATGAATAGATTTTTTTTAACATTTTAAATGTTAAAACTAATTGGGCAAGATTTTAGTCCGTGTATTTCCATTATTTTATTGACCACGTTTCGAATTAAAATTTTGAAAATACTTCAATTTGAGTATTCGGCGTACATTTTAACCAACGTAAAATAAGAAAATGTGATTAGATATTTCGTTGTACACATAAGAATTTTGTTGGCAGACCCATCAAGCATCTCAAATAAGATATTTTCAAGATTCATATAATTACATTTTGGGAGGATGCATGGCCTATATAGTTTATACCCTCACATGCATAATTGTGAATAACGTATATAAAATACTGTAGTTTTAACTGTGACTAATGAGGAGTCTTACTTATATTAGTATTTAAGGGGGCTGTCACGTGGAGTCTTGTCCAAAGGCTTGAATTTTTTTAACTTCAAAACATTTTTTGATGTGTGCGTTATAGCATATAGTATTAAAATTCGAAACCTGTGCCAGCCAAACTGACTGCGCTATGGGTTAAGAAAGAGATTAATATGTCATTGTGATGAAGCTGCGTTTCTTTTACTGCAATCGACGCATTTTTATCCTACAAAATAGATTTAGCAAATGTCCAACCACGTGCTATGAGGGCTGCACTGACATGGTCTCGTGAGGCAATAAGGAGCTCACACTCGCCTCAGAGCAGTCGGTCCAAGATCATACTGCCAATTCCTCCCCAGCCCCCTCGCAATAATCCTAACTCATGTGCATTGCTGAAGTCACACCACTTGATTTTATGTGTATCATTTTAAATGAATTGAGAAATACCTAGAACGCATCTTTTGCTGGTAATTCATGTGGAGCTCCATAAAATTATACTCTAAGTATACTCCTCCTGAAAAAACTGTTTTGACTTAGAAGCGACTCACACCCTACAGTTTTCAGCCTAAAATAACAAAACGTAGCTCACTAAACACAGAATTTATATTACAAGAATTCTCAAGGCTCAATTTTCGGATTTTTGAAATCTTTGAAAATTATTCAAAGGAGAATGAAAATAAAATGTGGATGAATGGAAATAAGATTTTCAGCTGAAGTAAACATTGAATAATATACATTATGTTCAATTTTTACACTACGTATGATTATTTTTTATTCAGAGGGCAAATTACATACCTATGTAGGAAATAATAAAGATCAATGATTTAGCTTTGGTGTAATGTTATACATTTTCATTTCGCTTCATAGATATTTATTTATCTTCATAAGTATGTAAATTTGCATTCTTTTTTGCACATATCCATATTTCAAGACGAATTTTAAAATTTTAATATTGATTTCTTCAAAGATACTGCCTGCAGTATTTCTTATCACAATAATTTATTTGAAGCATATAGTTAAATATAAAGTAATTAAATAAAATAAACTATTTTGATTTTAATTTTATTAATTTCAATTAATAATTGATTCATTTAACTTGAAACGTTATTTTTTATTTGAAATTGAATAATTTCAATTGAAGTTGATTAACTTTAGTATGAAGTTCATTTATTTTACTTTAAAGTTGATTGATTTTAATTTAAAATTGATTCTTTTCATTTGAAATTGATTTACTTTATTAGAAATTGATTTATTTTATTTGAAATTAATTTATTCAATTTGAACTTGATTTATTTTAATTCAAAGCTAGAAAGCTGTAGTAACTTCAAACAATTACCTATGTTTGGTGGCTATGTAAAAGATTAGACTATTTCTACATGGACCGATTTGGTTATCAACTTGATATACTGGCGAAAAAAGTATAGCTAGTTGAGTAAATCTGTCACTGATCTTGAAAATAGAAATATAGGATGCCCTTAGAGGCGTAAACTGTGATGGAAATTAGATAAACGAGCGAGACAATTCTTCCAAAAGAAAATTCAGTACGCGGTATTATCGTCATTGGAGAAGTTGTATATTCATCTTCTGAAGTTGCTTAAGCACATAAATACAAAAATTCAAGTGCGGCTGAAATGGTCGAGAACACTTCCCTGAAGTTGTTCGCAACTCCTTCAAAAGGCTCTCAAACAACTCCCTTCAGCGGTTCTCAATTTAAAATTTACCTGTGGGACATATACCACGAATATGATTAAGTACTTAATAAGGTATGCCCTCAATTATTGGATTTCATTCCACCTCTAAGTGGACCTCCGGCCTAAATGCATTCTTAAGTAAATCGAAGAGTTAATTCCTCAGTTATTTACAGACTATCCATTCATAAGTAGATTGAGGGGTTAATTCCTCAGTTATCAACAGATTATTTTCCGGGACACGACCTGACCTTAGGTGCCTACATGGTCTCAGTAGGTTTCCCGGTGACATTCTTCATTGCAAAGTTGTAAGTTCCCTCTAAACAATTTTACGGAACACACTATTATTCACAGACCACAACACTCATCGATGTACAGCAGGTTAACGAATCATTAACTTCCACTATAGCTGCGAGCTTGTTTTAAACAAAATATACCCGGCAATATTCTTGCGTTCATTTTTACGAGAAAGTCAAATTCTTGAGACATTAGCCTCCAATTGTGTCTCACTCTCGCCGTGCGCAGGACCAGCCTCATTACGAGCCACATGTGACAGCAGAACACCAGGAAATCATTTTTGTCTGCCAGCCGCTATCGCCGGGCCCGATATTGGAAAACCAGGCCAATTAAACGGAGCAAATTTTCACTCCTTCGCTGAAAATAACCTGCATCAGAATGTCATTTTTTCGGTTTCTCAAAAAAAGAAAAAACAGTTAAGTCAAATTTGAACCTAAAATACATTTTTTCAAGTGAGAAGTGATTGGGCCCTTTGTAACTATTAGTTGATTTCATGCAACAGCGTCAAAAATTTGTGAGTCGAGGTTAGTGTGAGTGATAAATTTAATTCAGATATACAGCTCACCGACTGAAAATTCGATTTGTGGAATTGGTCTATGAGGGTGTACATTTTGAGAAAAGTACACTGCACAGAATGGGAAAGGGAACCCGCCGGTTCTTCTTCTAATTTTAAGTGTGAGATTCGAGAAGCTTCGACAAACTAGCTCCCCAAACGACAAGAGGATTACACACTGAGAGCAGCGTTTTCCCTGCGATGAAACTACAAGATCTCTGAAGCAAGAGAGCTAAAAATGATCATCCAATTTCGGATTATATTTTATCCAACATGGATTCACGTGTGCCAGTATGAACTGTCGCTGATTCGGTGAACCAAGCTCTCAACGTGGAGAACAGGTTAGTTGTTCTAACGGACGGTTTTTTAGCCACTTTGGACCAGCTTCGACGTATCAAGTCGTGAAACAAGCATGTTACTGCCCAAATATTAAAACAAGTTTGCTACGTATAGTACAGGAATACAGGGTGCTGCTACTCAACACTCCCTACGAAAAAAAGTTTGTGACTCAGTATCCCCCTATGAAAACTCCTATTAGGTTAGCATTTGTATTCGTTACTATTACTTGTAAAAATTTGTTACAAATACTGCTCAGGGGTTGATAATTTTTTCAATTTGCAGTCAAAGTGCAGTCAACGATTCAGCATTTTCAGGCGGCGCTGTTACTTGACATCTCTTAACTCCCAATAATAAATTCTTCCCAATAACCCGAAGTTGGTTGGGATCATGGTCGAGCCAGCGGGGGGTCACTCGCACCTAGGGGCCAAGCGGTTCTCCGTGCGCGCGTCCGTTTGAGTATAGGGCTTGAAGCGAGACCGGACTTATCTCACGTGAGGCAGAAAGGGGAACAGGAAATATGGACGATCATCTTCCCAAGTTCCTGCTTCTGGCGACGTCCAATTTCCCGGGCGGTGGCGAGCACATCGCGCTTTTAAATTGTGCCGTCTGACGAGGGCTGCCGGTCCCGTCCACTGCGAGAAATCCGTCATCAACAGGGCACGGTTTTTGTTATCTCATCGGAGTACACTAATCAGTATTTACTTATAGTTGTTTTAGATAGTTCCCTAGCTATGATATTTAGTCAGGGGCTCTAGATTGTTATCAAATCGGCTTCAATTGTTAATTATTCTAAATCGAAGATCAGTCAGTACCCAGCGTTGGCTGCTTCATATATATAGGTACTTATTTATTAGAATAAGGAACGCTCAGAATCTATCTTGTAAGGTGTATAATTTAAAACATCGGCTGTTTTTTGTTAAGCCAGTCGATGTTCCAAGTTATACACCTATAGGTACATGCCCAACTTCTTTAGTTCGTGATTCAAGATTGTCATCAAATCGAAATCTATGCTTACTTATCCCGCGTCATAATTAAGTCAGAATCTGTAAATATTCTAAATAATACCTAGCAACTCCTTCCGTTACTGGTTCTTGATGTTAATCAAGTCAACTTCTATCGTTCATTATTTCAGGTCATAATTGAGCTAGTATCTACCGTTAGTTATTCTTGATAGTTACCTACTCAACATCTTACATTGAATCTGGGTTATTGTCAAGTCAGCTCCTACCGGCATTTATTACAGGCCGTAATTAAGCTGCATGTGTCTTTGGTTACCTCAGATGGTTATTAGGCGTATGTCTTTATTAATGTCTTTGTGAATCCTGGCTCAGATACGGAATTTCACGTAACCAGGGAGTGCTTCCCTTGGAAAAGGAAGCTTGAACCACACTTTCCTCACATCTTTCACCACGCCAACAGTTGTAAGGCATTGAAAACCCGACGGTAAAATGTATTGGAATTTTAATAAAATTTCTTGTTAAACTGGAAGTTGGTTAAACTGGATCGCTTCCTCGCCACAATAATTTGCTGATGTTTCCTGATCCATGAAAAAATCAGCATGGTTTGTTGCAGACTCTGTGTTGTTATAAATATATGAAACCGGCAACACCTTTTACAAGTAAAAACATGTTGTTGTCCGAGCTACGAACCCAGTTTGGTAATGTTTTCAACGACGTTGTTTTTATTAATAAGTAAGTGTAAAGTTTACAATTGAGTGTACCATTTTACTTAATCATTATAATTATTCATTATTTTGCACACAATTGTGTCGTAGATATGCTTGAATTATTCATACGTTTCATCAGGTGCTGCAAGTGTTATCATGGAATATTCATTCTCTGTCTATAAAATATTAAAAACTCAAGTTATCTTGCCGGCTGCTTGCTTAAAAATTGTTATCTTGCTTGCTTGTAACCGTGTGCACTTTTCAGTAGGAACATAGGGAGATATTCAAAGCTCATTACGGCTCATTGGGACTAAATGTGTGAATTATTTTCTTTAGCGTTAGATATTTCTAAGGACGTGAAGAAAAATCGGTTGAGGCTCAAACGGGACTTTAAAATATTGCCTCAACAGGTTACAAGTGGTTCATTGTAGTTTCTGTTGAAAACTCCAGTCGGACAGGAGAGTGAACTCAATATGCAGTTCCACTGCGCCCAGTTAGGCTGCAGTGTTTGCACAGACAACAAGAAATTTTCAGCGAAGTGCATCACGTTGATCAGATATTGACCTTAGGTGCGAGAGAGCTGAGAATACTCTTCTTTCTTACGTCTATCTTTCTATCTATTTACATTCTTAGATTATGGGAACATGAATGGTAAAATGCACGAATGAGATAACACTACGTTTATTTGAATTTAAATGAGTTATTGGGAAAGTGCTTCATTGTTCAGAACTTCCCGTAATCGTGAATGTCAATTTGATTAATTTTCTATCATTGCTAAAACTTTCGAGCAAAGTCCATGATGAGATGAATTTCATGTTTGTACGACTTATCACGCACAGCTTTCGTTTTCTCTCTAACCTGCCAATTAGAAATGATTAAAATGAGTCCATACCTAGCTCGAATGATTTATTCCGCTATCGAAACCAATTTTTAATAGTTCCTCGTACATTGATTTTCAGATGGCTAACTTCAGAATCATGCATTCACTATTGAATTATTGATCGTGTTCTGTTCTTTAATCAACTTGTACCCAGCTCTCATTTCAGATACTCACAATGTTAAAAGAGGGTTAGAACAGAATTAACAATACCGAATTATTGATCGTAATTTTAATTTCAGCCCTGCATATGATCATGTTCTAAAAACGCACTCGTAAATGACACTGCACGGAGGCCTAGAAATCCAGGCTAGGGATTTAGTTTCAAGTCCGGCTTAGCTCGACTTATAACGCTTCCGTTAGCACGATACGTTCAACCAAGGGATTTGAAACTAAAGAAACTTCGAAGCTACAAATGGAATTCGAAAACTATTGCTGATCCAGTGCTACTCAGGGGACTCAGGATAGGTGAAATGGTAAAGTTTTTCAGGTTTATCAATTGTATGCTATAGGGACTACTGACCCGGGGAAACACTGTTTGGTTTTCTCAGGTATAGATTGGCCTTCGGGACTTCTACTTTTCGTGCCTATTTTGCTTTTTTCAGATTTCACGTGTTATTTTTTTGCGCAATGGAACCTGCGTGGGAAGACACCTTGTGCATAGATTCCCCGTTTTCAACAGTTCAGACTGAACGTTCCCTTAAACCCTCGGTGAGGCACAATCCGAGTCACTGAAACGCTACAATCTATATTATTACTGCTACTACTTCTACTACTTCTACCTCTAATGCTTACGCATGACATAGGGGTTGAGAGGTTGGCGCAAGCAAGAACCGTAAAGTTTCTTCCGCACGACAAACTTCCCTCTGATAGCTATCAGAAGTTTGTCTATCAGAGCTATCAGGATAGACTATAGTCTATCGTCCCGACATACACGAAAATGCATGCGAAAATCATGCAATAGAATATGGTGACTGGGACGGGCAAAGCGGTCCATTCTTGAGGTTCTACCAAGGTCTCATGCCATCGGACTCCGATCATGATGCATGGTAAAATTTGTTTGAAAAAATATTGATGGACATTAATTTTATAGTTTTTGAATGTTTTTTAGAACTATGCACAACTACCGCAGAAAAAAAATTGACCATCTTTTACTCACATAGTTTTAACGATAAATCTTGTAGGTAAGCTTGTTGGAGTCATTTAGGTAATTTGAAATGTTGGCCGAGAGAAAGTAAAAGAGGATAATTAAATTCATGCGATTGCTTCTTAATATGATTAAAAGTTATTGTACTGATAAATTCGCTATTGATTAATGAAAGGAATACGTGTAGTCGTGAACTTACGACTTATGCGACTTAAGACTGATCCACTGAACGGCCGTCTGGTCCAGATTGAGACTCTGAAAAGGTTACTACTTCTACTACTACTACTTCTACTACTACTATTACTAATTCTACTGTTACTACTTCTACTATTACAACTACTTCTACTAATACTACTCCTACTACTACTACTACTTCTACTGCTTACGCATGGCATAGGGGTTGAGAGGTTAGCGCATTTACAATTAGATCATCGAAATGGGAGAGGAGCTGGAACCCAACGCAGTCGTGAGTCGACGACGACTTGTTGTTGTCACGTGGCAAATCGTACATTTGTCCCGTAGGCTACACGCTCATTTGTACATTTTCAAAACTTACATTTTCAACACGTGCAATTTCAACCCGTACGTTTGTCAAGTGGGCAACACAACGTAGATTTTCTCACCTTGATTAGTGAAAAATACATTTATTCAAGTCGTTTTAATTGAATTTATTTGCCAAGATTAAAACTGTATCATACATAGAGTTCTCTCTAGATTCTCTCAACGTTTTAATTTGCAAAGCTTTCTTACTGTGCGACATTTTAGCAAAAGTGTGTCCTATTCTTCGAGACAGAAGTGTGTCTTTCTGCAGAAGGTATCTAACAGTTTAATTCTTTGAAGGTCTTTGTTCGTACTCATTCGGAAACATAATTTCCTTTCGCTTCCCGTCTTAACCTTTACCTGGAATTCATTTCCTCTGCCTCGTGAAACCGTCACTCTAGTGGTACGTATCATTTGGAGAGGATGTAATAAAGAATTTTCAATTACATAGTTTTCCTTCACCGGAAAATTATTCGAGAACGGCCTCAGAAGCGGAATAGCCTAACTTTATACTTTTATTTTTGAATTATCCATTGAATAAGATCAAAAGAGTAGATCCAGATGTTTTAGAGCGGAAGGAGGGGGGGGGCTGTTACGGGACTGACGCAATGTTGAAGATAGTCGCATAGACTTGCCTCGCTACAGCCCTGAAAAAATCTCTCCCCATAGCTGTAGGTTCGATTTTGGAAAGTGATGCTTGTTTACGCGGTGCGATTGCTTGCAAAAAATACAATAATCCATTCTTTTGGAGGCGAACGCACATCAAAGTGTCGTCCTTGTATTGGAAGACACGAATCTTACTCAGTTACCAGCGTCATTTCATACGAGGCAAGTGTCTTACATTCCATTTTTCCGTGACCAAGCCTCATCAATTTGTCAGCTTCGAGCCGCACACATTATCAAATTAAAATCTGTTGCCAACACGCCAGATGAGGTGATCACCACTCAGATCGCTGAGCAATACCAATTGGAATAGATTTAGCTTCTAAAAAATAATTAATTAAACTTCGAGTGTTGCTCAAGAAGTGGCCTGCGTTACTCAAAATAGAAGAAACTTGCTGTAAATAAATTGCTTGCATGCTATGACGCAAAGAGCGCACTTGAAATCTGTTCGACGACGTCCAGTCAACTTGAATTATACAAATTCTGATACAAGTTTGACGACTGGTCGATCCAAGCTCGAAGTGCCCGACAAATCAGAGCTGCTGAGTTGCATTGAACCTTGAGGCTTTGTCTTATGCAAAGCATTCCGGGCCCATCACGCACCATCGATTTAGGACCCACGCCAGCCCAGTAAAATCGCCGGCCTCGTAAGGGATTATTTTTATTTATGCATAGGACCCCAGGATTTTCACTAATTTACTCTATAGGAGGACGTATTGATAAAACTCCAGAATCGGTTCGAGATTTTCCGGTGCCCTGCGACGTACGCCACATACTCCACTAAAAGTACAGTTGTCCCCCGCGTAGAAAGCTAGATTGATGCCAGCAAACAGTCGTTCTACAGCTGTCCCTCGCATAGAATGCTAGATTGGTTCCAGCAAACAACGGCTCTATAGCTGTCCCTCGTATAGAGCACTAGATAAGTGCCAGTAAACAGTCGCTCTGCAGTTGTCCCCCTCATGGAGCTCGAGATTGGTTCTAGCAAACAGTCGCTCTACAGTTGTCCCTCGCATATAACGCTAGATTGGTTCCATCAAACAGTCACTCTACAGTTGTTCCTCGCACAGAACGCTTGATTGGTTCGAGAAAAAAAAACGTTATACAATTCTCTTCCTCATTGGGTGGCATCATCTAACGCTGGCGTCAAATATCGGAGAAAATATTTGTGTCTTAGGAAGAAAATCAAGTGCGTCATGAGAAACAAATTAGATAAAGTGGATGTTTGCTGGAACCGATCTAGCGCTGTACATGTACAGGGGAACAGTGACGTAATTAGAGACAGGGTCTGTGCTACGTAGCTAGTAGAACATTTTAAGTGAGCCATGGAATAAAAAGTTTGAATTATATTGCTTCTTGTAATTGTACAACCACTATTGTTGTAATTATGAAGCTACAAACACCTCAAAGTACTTAGGTTTTGGTAAAATTTGTAACCATGGTTCTTCATTTTATCTCATCAAATTATTTTTCAGTGCAACATGTGCTTTGACTTCAACACTAAAAGGCTTATCTTCTTAAACCAATTCAGACAAAGAAACATTGAAATTTCTATTTTTATCCCGTGTCAGAACTCTACCCCAAACTCAACATATTCCCAAGCAGTAACACAGCAATCAGGTACTGTTTAGTTGTGAAGAAATATTACGGTTGGGGAAAAAAATTATGGTTGTGAAAAAAATATAGCAGGAAAAAAATACTATAGTTGTGAAAAAATATAGTTGTGAAAAATATACGCTGGTTGGGCAAAATAATGGAAACAATAGCGATTTTAGTACAAAATTTCGATGAGCTACAACGTTCCAATATTAATTCAAAATTCATATTGATGGTTTGCTTTGATTTTCGATGAATGCATTTAGCTTATTTGTGGATTATTTCTCTCTTGATATCCTACTACTGTAATATAAAGTGATTATTGATGGATGACGTCAGCGATTTCGACAACGAAGTAAATTGCTGAAGCTCGGATTGGAGGAATATCAGTGTTGAGAATTGCTGGACTTTCATATTTTCTGGAGCTTCAGTACCAGTGACCATGGCAAAATTAAAAAAGCAAGACAAAATCTGGAGCAAGGAGAGCAATTTCGAAAAAACGTCGAGGCTCACAAAAAATAAACAAAGAGACAGACACTTATTCAAACTCATTGAAGTTAAGAACTACCAAAGAAATATCACTAAAATAACTTTGGAGTTGATTAGACATTTAAACTTTCTTTTCCAAGAGTAGTACTCAAAGGTCACGTGAAAAGCCCCACCTGAGCCGAGGCTCGAACCCTGGTCTTTTCGGCTGTGAGGCCATCACGCTCACCACTACACCAAGGGAACCCACACGATGAGGTAGACGGGATGAGGTAAGGGTAATGAGGAAAAGGATGAGGTATAAGCGTCAGAATATATTACTTGTTTCTATGGGTCTATGTGCCAGCCTTTGTCAAAGCCATGCCAGATTCGCTTCTGAATGTTTTGCTGAAAAAGAACAGGTTTCCTAATGGTGGGGCTCCGATGATATCAAGTATAATTGAGCTTACTCCGAACAGTTCTGGGCAAAACTTAACCAGTTAAACCACACATTCTTCACATCCCCCACCCCACCGGTAGTAGTAAGGCATTTAAAACCTAGCGGTAAAACGTGTTGTAATAAATAAAGGTTCTTTTCTCCCACTACAGGACTAGTTCAAGGGTGGAGGCAGCCTTTAGGATGCCAAAAGTTTACCCTTTTTCAACTCATTAAGGACATCCACCGTAGTTGAATTAATAGTGTTGTAAAATTTGGATAAATAAATCACAATTAAATTAAGTAAATAGAGCTGTTTAATTTAAAAATGAACAGCCATTGTAATTTTGCATAGGGAATTTGCAAAATGAGGGACACCAAGAACAATGAAGTGCGATCTCTACAATTTCCATTACTCCGTCCAAAACCCTGTAGTTGTGAAAAAAATATTCTTAGTTTTATTTTCACGGACGGTTATTTTGGTACCGGAAATATTAGTCACGTTTATTGTAGGGAAATGTTGATAACATAAATAAATCACACATTTTTGTAATTATTTTTTAAAATCTACTAATTAACCAGAAATTTCATTCGAGCTTCTCTCAGCGACAATGAATTTCGGCCATTTATACACTACATGTATGTCGCGTTGTTTAAGCCTATGCCTTCTCTTTTTCACCGCCGGGTCAAACAGGAGTGAATTTCAAATAAATCATAGTAATTGTGGACCCTGTTCAATTCCAAGTTGTAAAACTTTGACACAATCTATTTAAATTCAATATCAAAAACCTTGTGTGGCTCTTTAGAAAAATTTGTTTAGAGCTCCAACCAACGAAGTCATATTTTTGAAGTAATGCATTTCAATTCAAGTAATTTAAATCGAAGTTCAGCTTTGGTTCTAATGAATTCTTATGACATATTATATACTATATTTTATCTATACTTTAAAAAGAGTGATTGAAAGCTGATGGATGAATTTGTTAGGAGTAAACTAAATCCTGGTTTGAATACCCGTAGACTTTTTTGAATGTTAATAGGCCAACAGTTGCGTGAAGCAATTTAATGTTGAAATTTCTAGACTAATCATGACAAAAGTAACTCAAACGAAAACAGATAAATAGTTATGAATTTTTAGCAACTTTTAGTTTGACGAGCCGTGAACTGAGAAGTACATTAAGTGAAAAGGTATGTCATCAGATAAGAAAACCATTTTTTTACTTACATTATTCAAGGTAGGCAATACCTGTTTCATGAGGTACATTTCATCCCTTGGATTGGAAAAAAGAATACATTATAAATGGAATTCGCAGTACCAGAAAATGTTTAAAGCTTAAAATTTCAGCGCGAATGCGTACCAACTGAAAACAGATTTGAAAACCTAACTTTGTAAACAGGATATATTTCCTGAGAGTACACCACTTCGATAACCGTGAAAGCTTCGTAGATCTAAAAATGCTATTGGAACTCAAGATGCAGGTATCGCCATTATTGTAAAATTCAAAGTTGACAAAGAAATTATAATAATTGGCATGGCACATGAATTATCCTTGGTGGTGATGCCCCCACCGGATCAGAGATTGCTGCTCCAGGAAAAATCCTAACTAGCGAGCCAGAAAGATATCTTGGTTCAAGTTTATGTTAGAAGTTCGTAGTGTTGGGCCAGTTGAAGCACGCTCATCCGGGCAAGGTAGTGCAAGGCAGCACGTCCCCACTTCTTCCCTCTGAGGTTTGACTGAGATCGGTCAGGTCACTTACAATAATTGCCAACAGCACTGAAATTTTAAGGTCGAAATTTCGCCAAGTCCGCTGTGAGGCATGAATTCATGAAACTACTCCGAAATATTTCCTGATAATAAATTTTATGCATGGAAATTTGCTCAAGTCCGCTGCAAATTAAAAATTCCTGAGACTACTTTAAAGTCATCTTCGGTGACCAATTTTTTCACATAAATTTTGCTCAAGTTGCAGAGGAGTATGATTTAATGAGACTACTCCAAAGTCTCCCTCGGTAATGAATTTTCAATAGTAATTTAACTCTAGCCTGCAGTAGGGTGTGCATTCATGAGACTATTTCAAAGCTTGGTAATAAATTTTCGATGGAGTATGAGAGACCGAACCCAACAATACATAGTGGACATTTTAATGCGAGCTTGAAGGTAATAATTCCTGGGTTGATTGAAGGACACGACAATACACGTTTTACTGAACACACAGTGCCGCTGCAATTTCCCGCTGAAATGAGTTACACTTGAAACGTAAAAAGGAGGTAAAGCTCAGTTATTTGCAACTTACCTTTTTTGGCTTCATTACTTCTAGCCGCACCTTTAAAGAATTGGATTCATTTAAGTAACTGGGCAATATTATTCCTTCAAATTTCATTTGATTCAAACGACCTCTTAACAACTAGCATCTAAGAAACTAGCAAAATTTATGAAAAATTAAATTGATGCTCTAGTGAGATAACTGACTCAGAGATAATTCTTGGTGGAATGTTTCTTAGCATTTACATTCCTAAAAATGTGAAAACCAAATTCTCTTTCGGGCCAATGAAAACTCGAAAGCTTCGATTAGGATTCCTTCGAGCTTGCTGTAATCCCTGAAAATTGTTATCCCGCCTGCAACCAAATCGTTATATACTCAAGTTTATTGCTTTAAAAATGCCAAAGCAAATTTTATCGCAGACCATAACAACAAGGATCCTTGGAAAATGACTCCGCCAACGCACTCAACTGTGTCCCGGTGAGGCTATTACATCTCCTTTCAGCGCTCCTCACGGTGCCGTCTGGCTATCCAGAGCTCATGCTGCGGTGTCGAGAGTGGAATGTCCGTCTGAGTGCGGTGTCGAGAGTAGGATGTCCGTCTGAGTGCGGTGTCGAGAATGGGATGTCCGTTTGAGTGCGGTGTCGAGAGTGGGATGTCCGTCTGAGTGCGGTGTCGAGAGTGGAATGTCCGTCTGAGTGCGGTGTCGAGCGTGGGATGTCCGTCTGGGGTAAGTCACGCGTCGCAGTTGAAGCTGCAAGTGCCTCAATGAGGGGACGTGTAGGAGGAAGCACACATGCCGTGCCCCACAATCAGGGCGCGCACCACCGAGGAATTTGTCAGCCTATGAACTGGGTGTTATTTTCTTTAGCTTCGTAATTCTACCAACCGTCATAGCGTCAGAAATTTTTCGTAGTTCGTTATCGGAGAGAATTTTAGCTACGGGTACATTTCAGTCGAGTAATATTGATTTGTGAGGGTAGTACGCATTGCTCAGATGATTTTTGTTCCGAGAGCTGTGTCCTAACTTCATGAGTGAAGGTTAATGAATTTAAGAAGGCAATCTTTCCTTACCTGCTCCACAAAACTTTTTTTTATTTACTTGGTACTTTACTCAATCGTATCGCTTACAATTTTGTTTGCGCACAAAAATTTCGCCAACTCGGAAATTTTCTAGGGGTTTCAAAGAGTTGTGGACCAGGTGATCGAATGGAATGTTTGTAAAATATAACCTCCGGCTCAAAGTAATACCGATAATAATACTCGTACAGCATCATTTTGGCAATGATGAGATTTGATCAGGCCAAAAATGAATTCTAGATTTCATAAACTTCCCTCTCGGTCGTTCAATCAAATTTAAGAAAAAAGGTACGTAGCAAGACTTCTGAAATATGCCAGCACACTTTCAGTTTTGGGGCTGAACGCAGTCTATCAGATTCACTGTGTTCTCCACACGATTTCGCATTTGTAACAATCGTTGTTGAGGTATTCGACGCATTTTCAATACGAGACGATTTTGGTGAAGGGCTCATATCGGAAATTTAGTGATAATATTCACTGCTACTCTCAAGAATTGACCACTGGCAGCTGTGCCCCTGCGTACATGTTCGAAGACAGAACACCATCCTATACTAAAAAAGAAAAAATGTTGCGCGTTAGTTTACCTTTTTGCAATCTGTTATGGAAAATCTGCTAAGAAAATAGTTATTTTTTTTTACCTGACGTAACCACCACGATATGACCACACTGATATCTGACATCGACATTGATCACTGCATTTCTTTTTTTACTTCCTTCATGAAAAATTATTATTCGGTTCAAAAGCTTCTTTTCAGGAAAATGCTACACTTATTCTGAAAATATCCTAGTGAAAAATCAATTTTATAAATCGGCAACAAAAAAATGAAAAAATGGAGTATTTTACCTATTTGGTTAATAGTTTTCAACACTGTGTGTGTTGGACTGCTCCTATGATATGTAAAGTCATTGGACTGCTCCAATAATATGTAAAGTCGTCTTGAAAACATTTCATCTTGAAATTGCTAGCGCAAGCTTTTCTATCTAAAAGTCCATCAAGACTAACTTTAGCCCTCGTCTGACTTCCGATTGGCGTAAGCAGCAAGGAAAACTGCATACGATTATGGCAAAAGTGTGACATTTATCTCCTTAACGTGATACTTTCTCAATTTTATGTTTAAGGGTGCATGCATTCCCCATTTGAAAACATAGTTTCGCGACAACGTTAATTAAAAAGACCATTGTGTAATTATCTCTATTTGATCTTGTCTAGAAGTAAATTGAGTTTCTAACGAGAAAGAATTTGGTCAAATAAATAAAAGATTCGAACATGAAAACGTATCCTAAGGCAACTAAGTTGTTCAAAACGAAAAATAAACGCGCTTTTCTAGGATATTCTGAGAACTTTCACTTTTTCACATGAGCACTCGCTTTGAGAATCTCCAGCCGTTGTTTACTGTAGGACCAGTCCATTCGTCGTAAGCTAAGCACGGAGAGTTACACTAATTGCAATATGGTTTAAATAGGGCTAAGCCAACACTGTGAGGACGGCAGCTTGGGCCAGCAAGGCAGCAGCACGGCGCTCTCTTTTGTGGCTGCCAGTGTAGCTGGAGCAGCCTCTGGAGGAAGTGTGTGCCGGTCGTGTCCAAAACGCGAAGCTCGGAAAAGAGTTGCCGTAGATTTTATAATTTTCTTGTAGAACCGTCGCAAAGAGTAGCACGTCGGGGAATCGGTGTTGAGATACATGGATACTTGGAGAGTGTTTTTCATGCAGACAATGAAAAACAATGATGTGGAAATAAGATGTTCATGAGATTCGCTTCCTGATGTAATAATCGTAAGCCTTGGCCATTGAGTTGATGTTATCAAATAATGATATGAGCGAAGGTCGGCTTTTAGCTTAAGCACGGCATTGACATTACCAATTGAAAAATGCTAATGTCGGAGAAGTGCTTCAAGTATTCAAGCGAAATCTCGAATAAGAAGATACCGAGTTATAATTTTCCAAGCGTCGTTCGCGAGGAATCTGTGTTTATTGATGCGAAGCTTTGAATATGAACCAATAATGATGTTTAAACTGGTTTATGCTGTCACAGTGCCAATTTACACGTGCAATTGAAATTCACTTTCATTTCCTTACGAACGAGCCTTTCTATCGTAAAATTGAATTATTGAATTAATTTCTGCCCCTTCTTGTTGTTTCTAAGAACTTAATCTCCCTCTAACACGGAAGCAACTTCGTCAGAGATTATTAGAGAGAGGGTTTTGTCAAGAGTTAAATGGTTAGCACACTAATTGGGTCAACAATAAGCAGAACATCATGATGTAATTGCTGTTGTTCCAAAATCACATAGTGTTTTTACATGCTTGTCGTAACTTTTTCTTTTTGAATACGCGTTGTAGGTTGATTTCAATGTCACCTGATTGGTGATATTGACAGGTTTGGTTTTCATGGATTTATTTTGCTTTCAAAAATCATGAAGATCTGTGTGAGAGGAGTGTTCCTTCACAAATTGCATGTTGTGAGTGAATAACTGTTTCCAAATGTTTCGTGGTATCGGATCTTTTTCTAAATTTAACTATGTGAGAAGTAGCAAAAAAGAGTGTTTTTGGAGTATTTCTTATTGCCAAACTTGATGAACGTGCCATTACTAAGTTATTTTTGTTATTATAATGCTATCAGACTCACAAATAATCCAAGTTTGTACCATTAGCCTTGATTTTTACAGCCCCAATGTACTCTTTTACTTAATTACGAGTAGGAAAAACATTCCGAGAGCCGTTTATGCAGCGAATTCAACTCCAAGTAAATCAGGATTTATCGAACTGTTCGCCAAGAGTTACTGCTCCGAACACCCGTGCTGTAGACATTACCGCGTAGCTTCAGGGTCACCATGTATCTACGTTTTATTTCGGTCAGATACTGGCTACGCAATACTCGGCTCTTCAGAGTGATACACGAATACTGCTTCAAACGTGCTTGAAAAAAGGCAGGGGTAGATGCATTGAATCTAATAATATCGAATGAGGTCTTCGTACCCGAAGTATCAATAAACGCGCTCTATAGACTGGTCTCGAGCAGCATGATTCTGATCTGGAAAACAGTATGTCTGCGTACTGAAACCTGCCGAAGTTCAGTCGTTAAAGTTTGTTTCTGCAAGGAAATGGTCTAACTAGTGCGGCTATGTCGAGAGGAAAGCAGCCTGGATTGACTTGCACGATTTTCTTACCGAACTTGCTCCAAGGTCAAAGGTGATCCTTTGCACGATATTTCGTGATAAGTGAGCAGTTTGCACCGCTCTTGTTGAGCGTAAGTGCAAAGGTGCAGTTCGCTGACCCAGAAATCGACTTGTTTGAGTACAGGGTTCAAATCAACGTGATTGATGCCATGTTTTCAAGTAAAATATGGATGGTAGAATGCCACAACGAGCAAGTTCATAAGTTCATGGGTACAAAGTTCTGCGTGAAGTACCCGCTGTGTTAATACTGTAGCGAAATTAGAAGGAAAACCACGCTAACGTAAGTGATGGAGAGCTTGTTGTAAAATTACCGACAGAGTCGCAGAAAAGAACTGATCGAACACAGGTTTTGGATAAAATACCACGGAAGGAAACTAAAACCTGCACTGTATCCTTGTTGTAACGTACACCACTTGCTAAATTTACAGTAATAATATTTAGTTCATAACGAAATTACGCAAAATTTTTCATAGAAACTAGTTAACAAAATGTCGATTATCTCAACGTGTTCCTTCATAGATTGGCTGGCACTCCTATTATAGATATAAATGACGTGTCTTTAGTGAGCATTGGGATTTTTTATGTAAATAAGAACATTATAATTTTAAATTTATTTAAGGAGTTAACTCACTAGTTTCCTCTGCTAGTGAGGCATAAAGATTGAGGACAATTGTCACGTATAATAAAAAATGGACAGGATATTTGGCTGCCGAATCCATACCTCTCAGCAAAAAACATGAATTTAAACTTGTAGTTTAATGAATACAGTTTTCATTAATTCAAAAAAACATTTATTTCTTTACTACCAAGAGTTTTTTGCATTTCAACAGATTATTTTTGTTGTTTTTTCACTCACGATTAGCGAACGAAGTTCTCTTACAATTTTGACGTCAGTCCTGTTTTTAGGGAAGTTTCGAAAGACGATTGGCCACTCAGAGCGACCTGTCGAATCTAGCTTTGTTTTTCAGGCTCTGTTCGCCTTTTGAGAACTTCTTTGTTCTCTCAAATTAGGAAGTTTTGAGCCGGGACCCTAAATTGGGATGACACGCTGTGCTAATTCTTTTGCTCAATATTCGAGACACTAAAAGAGAAAATTTCTTTGAAGGAACGCTTGACTCGTTGGATTCGCCAAGAACAGGTCGTTGTCGGACTTAGTACGATGATTTGTTCTATTTTGCTTACGAAACTTTAACTCGTCGCGTGTACGAAACTTCAGCAATCTTTGACTGAGAAAACTATGATTGTTGGATGAACAAGTCATAATATTAGTTGAACGTCTATAGATAAAATTACATCGTTTTTATGGAATAGCATACCACAATCTTGGAATGCAATGCAGAAGATCCTCACTTTGTGATACAGCGTTTTATGTTGCCATCCAATTCTACGGAAAAAATCAATTCCATAGAATTCACTCATACGCTATCGCATTCCTTTCATACGGCAACATAATCCAACTTTTCAGCTATGGCATCATGCATCACGGTATCAGTTTAGTGGGTAACCTTGCATATGAAAGAACACCAAATTGACTAATGTCCCCTAAATTGGGGAATTCAACGCCAAGAGGCAGAAATAAAGCAATGATAAGAATATGGTAATTTTAAAGATATGTAAAAAATGAGATAGACATGACAAACCATCTCAATATTATAGGATGCATAAATAAAAATGTAGTAAATATAACAACGTGCAAGTAACATTTCAACTAACAAGGTAGACAGGAGTAGTCGCTGTATGTAAACCCTTGATCCGTAAATTTTGAAACCTATTGAGCGTGTGGGTCACTAACCTGCGTGGACTAATGAACTGACCATTTTAGCATTTGACATTTGTCGTATTTTTCAAACATGTATAATGTTATACATACGTATTACTGAATTAGTTTCAGTTAGCCCGTCTATATATCATCTAATGGGTGGCTTACAATTATTCACGAGGTAGATTCTTGCTGGCAGTTTTCTATAATCAGTATCTTAAAATTTCTAGCAAAATCTTCAGGTGCCAACTTATCGTATGAATGGGACATCCTGTAGTGAGTTGATGTTGTTGGTTTGTAGATTAGTAGCAGAAACGAAGAACCACGAGAAAAACACAGTTTCTGTATTCTGGTAAAATATCATGTTCCTTTTAATTGTCGGTACCTGTTTTCCTTTCAATCAAGGGGCTGATGCCTAGCCGTAGGTAGTTCCTGTATTGCAAATCAGCAGTTCCAGAACTTAAATTAATTCAGTCAGAATAGCTAAGCGCCAGTATCTAAGTAGTATACACTATACACGGGGTATAATTCCAGACAAGCGTATACGTGCATGGGAAATTCGAAAATCTTACGCTAAAAATTTCATTGACACAGTGCATTAACCAGAACTCTGTACTGAAACTATTTTACTATCATGTACGTGAATATTGGATGACGTGCAGCTGGACATTTCTGCTATACAGAATATTGCTGAATAAAAGCCTTCGGTTACAACTCCTCATTCGACGTCTTTGATCATCATTAACCTGAAGGTCAAAGTTAGCGTGCGTGTAAATTCCCAACGACGAGCAGGAGACTAAACTTTAACTTTGCGCATTATTACAACGACGAATTTAAATTGATTTATTTTTTTTGTGAGAGGTTTTATGATGCACAGCTGCACAACTCCCATATCTGTATGTACATAGTTTCGCTATCCAGGTACTACATATTTATCTAAAAGTTATCTTTAGCAAATCTGTGACCGCCGTCAAAATTAAAAATGCACGTCGAAATCATTAATCGGAAACTACCCTCTCGACTTCTTGGCGTGCGAATCAGTGTACAGCAAATGATTTTTATGCCCGAGTATTTACAACTCAAATTTCGTGCTGGACAGAGTGGTGTCTTTGGTTGGTCATAATTAACGAACTAAGTTTCGATAAAACACCTCCCGTAGAGCAAAGCTCATGATTGCAGCAGTTTAATCTTGTCAGACGACCGTAATTTTATTCCTCAAAGGGTTTTACTGACCCCTTTTTTACACAACAGTTGTGATGTCTCAGAAACTGTGGGTGAGAAATCTACTGCGTAAAAGAATTAGCCTTCTCATTTTCCTCGCTCCCAAAGTTTATCTTTGATTCACAATCAACGATTCATCAACTACTCACAGCTGCGTATTTTAGTGTTAGGCTTCATGCTTCACTTTTAGTATTTGATCTCAGGCGAGCGCTAAAAAAAATTGAAAGGCTATTCTCCACGATCTTTAACACTCAGGTGGCGAGTCTTTTGATGTTCATTGATGGTTATGTTCCAAAAGAAAATCGAAGCAACATAGATTTTTCTTGTTTGTCATTTCTAGTTCTCTTGCATGTACACGTTGGTGACACCTTGTAGTTTCCATGTTCACGGTTTTGGTAATTAATAGTGAATTGATAACAAAGGTGCAGCAAGTAACAAGAAGCCGCACACAGTTCTATGCTATCAGTGTACCGTTACAGAATTTCGAAGGACGACTCGTAAAATTCAAAATTCAAGCATTTCTTCTGTTTCTGTGTCCTCAGTTTTCTTCCATGATCGACAGCTGGGAGGGACCTGTCATCGGCATCACATAAGCATGACCGCAGCAGAAAAGTTTCTTCGGATATGCATTAGACGAGAGTGCTTCCCGAGAGAGGGACCTCACGAGTTGAACGAAACCAAGTTATGTTCACGATCTAGGGTAACTTTGGAAGGCTTTGGTTACGGCTGAAAATTTGGTCTGAGTCTAGAGCTATTTTAGGCTTATTCCTCGTAACCACAATAATGAACTTCATTTGTAGCTGTTTAGGTTTGTCAATGCTACTGCCACTGAAAGAGTACGAGATGGTAAAACATCTTTCTCATCGGAATATACCTGTGGAACCTGTGAGACTAAATATCGAGGATCTCTTACGAAGTTTTTCACATCAGGAAAAATATATAATCAGTTCATCGCAGTTAACAACTGCAATCAAAAGTTCACTCTATGTCCAGGAATTGGAGTGATATAAGTGAGGAAGTGAAAAGGTCGCTGAATATGATAAATTTATTCTACTGAAGGTGCTCTAACTTTACAACGTTGTCCTTATAGTTTACCATCTTGCTACCTGTTGATTGTGTAATGTGTCGGCTGAAGGAGACAAAACTCCCCTATGACCGTGCAAGGGTAGACCAGCAGCAGATGCTGCGCCGCAAACTTTGAATTTAGACTCACACGAGGCCGATTCGTTTTGATTACAGCTAGCACTTTATTGGATACGTGAACGTCTAAATCATGTGCAAGATCCGTGAAGATTGTGGTGCAATAGTTTTGTTCCTTTCTTGATACAAAACTTTCTGTGCAAACGTGGCTTCTAGTCTACTGTGGTCCTTTATCAAGTTTTAAAATTATCTATTTTCTTGGAATAACAAACGCCTGATTCATATTCAAGATTGTGATGTGACAACTGTGAAAATTTTTTGGCGCAATAATTGTTCGTGAATCATTCAATTCAACTCTAATGCAGTACTTCGTCAAATTTTATGGGGCTATCCACGCTTGGGAAGTAATATTCTGTAATAAATAAGTGCGAATCAGAACTAAGTTATCAATTCTCTATTCCCCTGAGCGAGAAAATGAAGGAGTTGACGAAAAAAGAAAAGAAGAAGGTTAAATAGAAGTTGAAATAGGTGGGCAATTGCATTGTCATGCGTGAATCAGCCAAGCGGACATGCTCTATGTCAAATATTCCACGAAGAATGACCTTTGTCTGTGTGCCGATGTGACCAACAGGGTTGTTTTAAAATCATGTGTTTCTTGTTCAGTTGTCTTGCATTCGAACTACACCCACATATTTTATGTAATGAGCAATAAATTAAATTACTGCATGATGACTTTCCCCTTACCCAAAATAACTATTTGGCCCCAAAACCAAATCGTATGATATCGTTAAGAAGGCTTCCATATTTTAAAACAATCATTTCAGTTCCTGAACATTCTCGAATGTTCAAAAAGAAATTGATTTTGAGAGTTTTCGAATGCATAGGAGCATTCTTATTCAACTGGTCGCACGACCCGTCAAAAACACTGGGACTACCTAAATTATTTTTAAATCAATGATATTTCCACAGCAAACACGGACGTGACCTTCCTTTCCAATGGTGTGCAATTGCATGTAACGTAACCCCAAACCTGTGAAAAATTATACACGACATTCTTTCTTAGAATAAAAATATTATTTCCAAGTCTTGATATCAACAATTTATGTACGCTTTTGTGAAGCTTCTGCAAACTGCTCAGTAAGGCCGATTACAGTAGTTGTACGTTATTGATACGCTATTTTGACGCTTGGTTCAACACATTTTTCAGGCTGTTGTTGCAGCACATGCAAGTTGGGGTATTTTCGAGTACATATACCTCTGTAAATAAGTCTAAAGCTCTTATGATGAAAAAGTAATTTCAATCTCAATTTCGATTGCCGCACTCAATTATTCATGCAGATGCACACCAATTTGGCGAAATGTACTAAGAGTAATCAATTTCGAAGAATTGTGCCCTCTTACGCCCTTGGTTTTAATGTAAGTTCAAACATGGCATTATTACTACCAGCAGAACTTTAAATTACCGTTCAAGCATTGATAAAGGAGACGCATTGATATGAGTTGCCAAACTAATCACGATAAACTATCCTCCACTCCGCACGAGCTTCAGCCGTTGTTCTCGAGTGTGATTAATGAAAATCCATACATGAATACTCAAGTTTGTTAGCGAATAAAAATTAGAATAGATTGTGCATCTAAGGATATCAGCTTAGCTCTCAGGACTCATGTGTCGACGGCTTTTTGTTCTGCAAAGTTTTAATTTTTCGAACGCTTCTCTGAGCTCCACCGTAAATTATAGAAGCCTGAATCGAGAAGTTCATCGACTGCTTGGATGTCGAATTGAAATTGAATTTTTCAGTTGTAACGATGAAGATTCTCAAATCGTCGTACGTTATGCGTAATAATCGGTATATATAAAAACCTTTCAAGCTAATTGCTGCCTTGTTTGACTCACCGCTTAACTGGAGTTTTTAGTTCCTCACGCACCTGGCTTACGTGTATGAAATTATTGCAAATTTGAGCTAATTTCCCACCGTTCAGAAGATTTGAGTACATAAAACCTGCGTCATTTCAATGAACGAAGCTCGCGAGATTGATTTAAAAAGCGTTTAGGGAAAACAAGCAGCTAAAAACTCTCAATTCAAGACTGAGGAAGTTGATTGGGGACGAATGAGGTGTGGAATAAGTGGGCAAATCATCGGAGATACATATAGAGGATATCATCGGATGACATAGAGACTTTTGAGAAGGCACGTAGACGTTTGCACACACATGCTCTGAGTGAGGCACATCTCTCTGCTAGTCGGGGAGCAAAAGCAGAGGCAAAAAGAGGAGCATCGACCATTAAGTCAACGATGGAATGAATAGACGTGCAAGGGATACATCGAAAATAAAAGTATCTTAAAGAAAGGATAGAATGCAAGTGTCATGAAGCTCTGAAAAATCCCCGTTTGAAATGGAGCACATAAAGAACATTAACGAAGACACTAAGTGCTGTTGAAATGAGCAAGAAGAACATCGCCAACATTTCAGAAAACACGTGCATGCCACAGAAAGAAGAATGAAATGCCCGAAGAGGAAAATTTGGAGTAATTGAAGGAGGTAAAGTCGTCCAACTGCCGTTGTGCTGTCAGAAGGGGAGCCAGTTGACAAGGGTGCAGCGCGGGCTACCTCTGCAGGCAGCTGCTCAATGTGAGAAATGGGCCAACGTAATGTGAGAAATGGGCTGGCATAATGTGAGAAATGGGCAAACGTAAAGTGAGAAATGGGCAGGCACCATGTGAGAAATGGGCAAACGTGAAGTGATAAATGGGCAAGCACCATGTGAGAAATGGGCAAACGTGAAGTGATAAATGGGCAGGCACCGTGTGAGAAATGGGCAAATGTAATGTGATAAATGGGCAGGCACCATGTGAGCAATGGGCAAACGTAATGCGAGAAATGGGCAGGCATGATGTGAGAAATGGGCAGACCTAATACGAGAAATGAGCAGGCGTAATGTGAAAAATAGGGGGATACAAAGTGAGAAATGGTGGGACACCGTGAGAGAAATAGCAAGACGCCATGTGAGAAATGGTGGGACGTCCTGTGAGAAATGGTGGGACAAATGTGAGAAATGGGAGGAAAAATATGAGAAATGGTGGGATGCCATGTGAGAAATGGTGGGACGTCCTGTGAGAAATGGTGGGACACAATGTGAGAAATGGGAGGACGCAATGAGGGAAATGGTGAGACACGATGTGAGAAATGGGAGGACGCAATGTGGAAATGGGGAGACACGATGTGAGAAATGGGAGGACGCAGTAAGAGAGCTTATGGAAGCAAAGTGGCGAGATGAGCGACAGGGATGCGGTGCGGAGGATGATGGCCGTAGCGGAAGATTGTGTTTAGTAGAAAACTTTTCTCGTGGCAGTTGTACAAGGCTTTGATGATACTCCAAAAACAACAAAAATTATTCGATACATTTTTGGCCTAATAAACACAAAGTATAAAGATGGATGTGCGAAGATATTTTAATTTTTTTCATTGTGTATACTGAATGCCATTATTTCATAATTTACTTTTAGGACTAAATACTTTTGTTCATTTCTATGTTTTTTTCATTTTTTGTTAAACCAACAAATATGTTTGATCATTTTGTCACTCCTTATAAAAGGCAAAGGTCGAGAATCCCCGTGTGATAAACATAAGTTGTGAGGTTCATGACATGAAGCTGTGACTCAAACATATGTGTAATTTAATTACAAAAAATACGATGACGTAGACGAAGTCCAGTCATCGTGAAAGTGAAACGAATCTCAGGTAAAATACCAATTTCTGCGTCTAAACTATTCACGCGTTTATTCGATTTTTAAAATTGTGTTAACTACTAATCGAGCATACGCGATTGTAAACATTTGTAAACATTAATGTAAACGATTAATGTAATAGGCAAGACCGGCACAATAGAATAGCAGAAATTCAAGTGATGCTCCAAATACCTCGACATTGGAGTCTACAGATCCGCCAAGCTTCAAGTCCCACTAATTATAATTGTACTGTTCACACATTGGCGTCATCCTTTTGTGTATATTGGGGACATTTTTTCGCGCATGTATCGCATGTTTGAGAAAGTTGGATTCCGCTTACATGGATGGACTTGACAGAACCTTCTGTGTAGTTGAAGGCTGGTGACGGATGTCTTGGGTAAAAAATTTAAATTTGACTCAAAATTTACGCATTGATTGCACGCAATAGTAAGTACTTAAGATGCTTTTTTAACGAGAGGAGTACAAGTTGTGCACTTTGGTGTTTTAGCCGTTATTCTGGGGTAAATGAGATATTTTACGCGTAGCCTTGTACAACATACTGTAGATACGGTATGTGCGGAGGTACAATTACGAGGTTGCATAACGTTAATTGTGTATGTAATATGGTATCCCTAATGTTCTACAGGGCTGGGATAGGAAAATGCTATCAATGAAAAGAGCTCAGTGAAAATTTTGAAATCAGGAGACAGTGGAGGCTGTGTTACACTCAAAACCCGAGGAAAATTTGGAATTAAATATTGCCGTAAGTGGCGTGAACATGACAATAAACATATTGCTGACAGTACAAGCGAAGATAGTTAATTTATTTTGAAATTAGGGAGGCAAGTTCGTGACTTACGATGACTTTGCTCGGTCTCGGACTCGACCATTCACTATACGTCGAAGGGATTTTGGAAATCAGGGCCTCCTTTGTTTCCGGACGGTGCTCATTGGACCAAGCTCTCTCGTACGCTCTCCTGGTCGATGTTAAATTTGGACTCCGCCGCTGAAAGAATAAAAAATGGAATGGCAAGATTGGGCTGCTTGGCTGTAGGCGGAAGGTTGCAAATTCAAATGGTGCCCAAAAGACGGAAGATGAATGCATTGCACTAGATCAGCGCGATGGGGAAATGTGTTCAACAAGTCGCTCGTACTCAAATGCATATTTGCCGTAGATTTTATGCAGATTTATTTGCCGTAGGTTTTACGAAGTGAGTCTTTAGAACCCAAAGAACAGCTAAAAATTTAGAAAATTTAAGCATTACGAGTAAAAGTTTTACCCTGCATTAAATTATTTATGTCACTGATGTTGATGACTTCGGAGAGAACAGGAACAGTTTTTCCTAATTATAAGATCAAATAAGAGTTCATGGTATGAACCATACAGTATAATTCAGTACAGAATTTTTGATACCAGAAGATTTCCCTTCGTCACTGCATCTTTTGATTTCATAATACCAGCTTTCATTTCGAATGGAAATCACGATTTGTAGAGTTTCTTTCACAGCAGTGCTTTTGATGGCGCGGCGTTCTGCTGCCGTGACAGTCTAATTCTGTTGTGCAACTGACTCGTATTTTTGGAATTCTCCCGCGGAACACATCGGCTTAATTGTGCATTCTCGGGTGGAACACATGGAAATTTCTCGAGTGGAATTCTGCTGCGGAATTAACTGGGATTTCGATCGATTGCGCCGGGCATTGAAAATCAACCGGCAAATTTGTGGAATTTTGTAGCGCTTCAGCGTTATGTTTTGACTGGGAACGCTCGGAGTGGCAGGTTATGTCACGGACTAACTTTGCGAGAGAATGTTTTTTAAAAATGAAATAACGTGTGGTAGACCTGACCACGTACTTTCAGGTATATAAGGATCTGTGGTGCTACAAACATGGGCCTTTTTCATACAGTTGTTGCTACGATTTCATACGAAGATAAACGTAGCTTTATTGCAATTATATAATTTGGTCGTTATAGTGTTCATTAGCGTAGTAACTTGGGTTGCCTTTCGCATCTTTTGTACGCAAACCGATGGGCTGTTTCATTGTGACGGTGGTACTAAATTCTTGATAACGATGGCTACTATAGCTCCTACTGTAGATTACCTAATTAGTCCCTACTGTGAAGTAGTTAGTTCCTGCTGTAAACTAACTAGTCTACACTGCGAAGTAGTTAGTCCTTACTGTAAATTCTTGATAGCAGTGTCTAAGTTAGTTTCTACTTGGCGACAGCGTGTGAGTTAGCTACAAAATTCAAAACAACTTGGTTCTTATTTTTTTATTTTCCAACCAAATTTTTCTCGAGAAAGTGCCAGTATTTAAACGACCTGGAAGTTTTGAAGCACTGCTAAATCATCATAAACTTAACCAAATATTCCTAGGTTGAGACTCACAAATGAATGAATCTTTAAAGCGTGCATAATATAGGGTGGTCAAATTTGAAGGGCCGTTGTTGATTTTCAATAAAACACAAATTAGGTTCATAATAAGCCTGAATGACTTTAACGCGCTGCTCGATTATGTATCTTACCATGGCTTAAATTGAATTAGTCTGAAATAAAGAAATGTCAAATTAAATGCAGAAAAAACTTGACGTTTAGGTGTGGTTCACATTCAAAATCGGCCCTTACAATTTAACCACCCTTTACTATACAGCAACAACAGTGTCGAAGCTAAAGTTTACAAGCTCAAGGGCATCCGGGGTCTCATTTCTTCATTTTCCGGTGAAAATTAAAGGCAAGAAGTAATTTGACCTCTGTTCCTCCTCGCCACCGCAGTTGTGTAATTGACACGTCGAGACGCTTACGGCGGGAGTAATTCCACCTGAGTCGCTCAGCTCTCTCGGTCTGCATCTGCATAACATTAGGCACATACTCGTATACTTTCGAGCAGAGTTTCGTTGCCGATGTTATGCGAAGAACAACTGCGAACAAACTGCTCTTTGCTGCCTGCGACGGCTGTAAGCGCTGCCCCTCACTCGATGCCGGAGTGAAAATCTCGTGTAAATTTTCCGCTTCTGCTTCTACGTATATCTATCGGTTACTTCCTCCATCCCAGAATTTTTAAGAATTGTTTCATGAATTTATCGGAGTGGTGAAAAAGTCATCTTGAAAATACTTCATGAAGACGACGACGCGCTCCCGTTTTCTTTCTGATGTTTGCATTTTCATTTAAGGGTGATAAAGATTCATAGACCCCGATGAGAGGGTCAGGTAAAAGCTGTAAAGCTTCATCTGGAGTGGGGGTCTTCAGTTTGTGGCCTTAGTGTTTAATCGTGTTTTTATGTGAACTATTTCGTTAGGATGGGGTTCGGTGGACATTCGTTGACTCAGTGATGTTTTTCTGCTGAATGCTCAACAATTGTGTGATCATGTCATTTTTAATGTGACTATGGACATGACATAACACTTAACATAATGTATATTTCTGGCATTCTATTTTTGTGGATAAATATGTGTCATTAAAAAATTCCTATGTAAAAGATAGGTATACAATAGGATATTTTGTTTCCGTAAACAATTAAACAGTACACAAGTGTATATCAATACTTCCAAGTCACAGATTTGCTTTAATTTTGAGCCCATATGTGTGTACGATGCAGTTTCATTTAAACCTATTGTTGTAAGGCTTAAGGGATATTTCTCGAAAAATTCATCTCAGTGCTTGATATTGCAGAAAATATTCAATTCAATCAAAAAAATTTCAAGAAACTTCGTTCGACGTATTAGCCGTACCCAACCTGAGCGGTCGTCAAGATCAGTTCTTTGTGTGCGTCGAGCCAAAGAAAGTTTTCAGTTGAAAATTGATATAACATTTAGTCCTACCAATTCTTCTCGTGTATCAAGCAAAGTAAAGTTTTGAAAGAATGAACTGAATAAACATTAAGCGAAGTAAAGTTTTGAATGAATGAACTGAATAAACATTTCAAAGTGCGCTTGAGCGTGGGAAATATTGCGCTAAACTTAGGTTTGCTGCTCTTTAACGGTTCGGAACCCAGTGAATTGTGGGAGCTTTTTTACTAGAAGTGCGCATTGACTTCAGTTGTCGGCAGAGCGCGGTAGAAAACAATTACACTAGGGTTTCCACACGGTCAGAAACGACGTCAAACCTTGCGTGCAATAACGTAACTTTCCGTATCACTGATACAGACTTCCTACTCCGATGCAGTCTCGCTGATTAGGAACACGGATCTAAGAATCTGGACCCGAGAATTTTCTCCTAATTTGTTCAGTGCGTTGATAAAGAGCCGTTCAAACGCACAGAAAATAAGTACATCCGCTTGGCGTATTGTTGCACGTGTATAATATAGATGAGTCGCTGTGTAGAACTGATTCCTTTGTAGACATTCACGTCTTGCGTTTTGTACGATTATCTCGCACATTTTTATCGGTAACAGGCATGTTTCGTCGAATTTTTTCTGAAATCACTTTAAAATTGGAAGGAAACTCTAAAACTTTTATCTGCACCCGTCCAATTTTCTGTAGCTTAATTATGGACAAAGTTAGCAAAAAAAAATGAGTCCTGTGATCATGATTAATGCGACGTATATGAGTCATTTGAAACATGAAAAGAAGTATTTAACAAAGAACTGAGTTGTAGATCCTTACTACCGCTTCATGTACGTCAACTTTTAGAAAACGCTTGTTCGATCACTAAAATTAGATTTAAGGTAAACTCAAAACATAAACCGACCATCGAACTCGATGAAAGCCACTTTCAGGCGACTCTCAAGCCACGCAAAAGCTCTCCAACAAAGCAACCAATTTTTTTTTTTTAGCGAGAGCCCGAAGCGATCGCAAGGTCTTCCTCTGTTCGTGATGGATTGCTCGCGAGTAAGAAACGTAAATCGAGGTATCATTGATACGATGATGGGAATATTAGAAGTTACTGACCCAGAAACGTGAACGTTCTGACTGGGGCTCCCGTCATCGAAGTTGTAAATTGCTATTTATTTTGGTCGAGCTATCAAGAAGCGAGGTCTGATTACAAGTCATACATCAATAGAGGGCAAGAGAAAAAAGTAACCGCGATCTTCCCGAATGGAACAACTCGGGAAAAGGAACAGAACATTATTTCCGTCGATGAAACGTTATATTAACAAACCTTGTCATAACTTGATGCCTTTTTTTAAAGCACGTTTGAACGTGCAAGATGAACTTGTGGGCTAGTTGAACAATCGCGATATGCCATTGGGCATATCGTGTAAAACACTACCAGTAAAACACTTTACCTGAAGCCATCCCAGTAACGCAATAAATTTACAGCCCGTGAAAATCTACAGTCACACCTTACATATTATCATCGTGAGTGGAATGCGGAATGGTTTCCAGGTTTTGATGCACTAATTACGAACTTTTTAGTCTGGAGAAGACAGGTATCTCATTGAAGTGCTGTGATTACTGTAAGAAATATTTGGAAATAAGGTCATAAAAGAAGTTTTTATCGATTTAAAGAAATACAAAATAATATTTGCATTGGCATCTTTAAAATGATTCACTTAAATATGCAGCCGCGGTAAGCACTCGGAAACGTTACTGAAATCAACAAAGCAAAAACTGGATGTACACCTCTATCTCGAACGTATTGCCGTCGGAAAAGCTCCCTAATTTGCTTAATAGAACTAAAAAATCCTTAGTTGAAAACGTTTTTTTCAACTTCATTTGGCATTCTTAGCTTAATTTTTCTGGAAACGCTAACGCTCCTCATATGTTTTGACTTATTTCCAGCAAAGTGACCATAAAAAGAATGAATCCGAATAAAAACGTGAGGATATTGACATGTTATGTTTGATTCAAACAAGGCTTTCGCGCTTTACTGTTTCCTGTGCTCTAGATTATTAGGTTGAGTGGATTTACGAAGTAAGAATACGGGGAACAGGGGGAATGTATCGATTAACACGGATTAATTGAGAAGAAATCGACCAGATTGCATCAGAGAAATGGTAACATGGAGTTCATGTAAAAATCAATACCTAAAAACATCATTGAAAGTAGCTAAGTGCAACCTGTCAATGGTAGGGAGATTTGAATACACTTTATAGCGTTAATAATCTACAGGCAATGCTTTCACAGTCTAAAATTCTGTTTGGTGGTGTTCGCATTGGTGAAAGCCTCGAAATTATGTATTAAAAGAATAAAACTAAACTTGAATGTCTATCAAAGATATACCTTGTTAAAATAAGAAATAGAACTATTGAACTAGAATGCTGACGTCATTGAAGCTACGTACACACATGAGTCAACTTAACTCGCAAAAGTTCGTAAATATCTTTTATACAAAGAATGAGAGCAGCTTCAGTGCGATTTAAGATGTCTCCAAAAAGTTGATAGAACGTTCATTCCTAGAGAGAGACAGAGAAAAAAAAGAAAGAGCCACGGCCGAATGCTGATCGCTTCTCAGCTCCCCCTTCAGCCTATCGAATCGTCTCCACACGAGCAAGAAACCTTTCTTATTTTTTTGATGAATCACTCGTGGATACGAACAGTTTTTCTCAAGTACAACAATATCGCGCGAGCCAATGCCAGCGGCGTATTTTGCGTTTTATTTTCCCATTTACTGTATTTATTGTGATACTTACTTCAGTATTTATTTTATCATTTGTTTGAGAATTGACTTTAGTATTGGTTCTAGTATTCATTAATTTTTCTGTTCTGTATTGCTGACTTTACGATGGGTTGCAAGATGCGTTGTTTGGAAGACAAGGAGTGATGAACAGCGGGGCAGCACGAGAGGCACTGCAAGAATGTCGGGATGTTAATGTATAAATGTGTAAAAACGTAGAAAAAACGCAACGAATACAGTACCGGAGGTGTTCCACCTCCTTGTAGTTAATTTGCAGCAAAGTAATTGTATCGAGATAACGATAACAGTAATTGTAACCTAAAACTAAGCACTGCAAATGCGTTATTTACGATCGTTGCAGGGTGCGAGTCCCACGGTTTCGTTACCTTTTAATTAAGTTTTGTAATTTGAGACTTCACTTTGCGCTTTACATGTTTGACTGACCACAGCAAGGTTCGTCATGTGCTAGTTTACAAACTAAAATATGTAATAATAAGTAACTGTAAGCTTTTCCTTTATTTCCAATGCAGCATTATGCATCGAACAATATTTAGCCATCAATTTTATCGTTAACTGAAGGAAATTTTTTTAACACTGTGCGATCGATGAGTTCGAGGATATCATTCCTAAGTATAAGTCACCTTTTGTGGTCAATGCACATTCATTATTATTAAACTTCCTTCTCCGATATCAGTTTACCTTCGTTCATGTCAATGAATCATTTCCAGCAATAGCCAGGCAGCGAAAAAAAAGAATTATCTGCTAAAGAATTACTTGCTTCGAATGGTTCTGCACGGGTCGATACAGATTGCTTGAAGTTTCTTTCAGTCGCTCAGAATCGCACAGGAACAAAAAGCACTGCGTTAAAAGCATGTGGTTAGCGTAGAGCTATGCAGTATGTCTGAGGCACGGTCATATTTTGAGCCTTCTCTACCCATAAATATAGTGGCCGGTGGTCTTGCGCATTGCATGACCTTTTAAGCTGAAAGTCTCCATAAAATACAACACAATAACGATCAATTATATATGGCCATTTTCGTGTTATTCACATCTGATCTTAGTCTAAGTTATCGATAAATTTATGTTTGCCATTTCTTTCACGTTTTTCCGTAAGTTTAAGTCCATTTCTAATAAGTCTTCTATGGATTTATGCATATTTCCGTTGTTGAGAACCAGTTTCATAAAAAATATCAATTACCACTTTTTTGGCGTCATGATATGAAATAAATGTTGCCTGATAGTATTTTGCGCTTAATAAACAAAATTGGTGCTATAAAGTCAGTTGAAGTGAACCGACTACTATTTTAACTTCGCATGTCTAATTGAATCACTTCACATGCTTACATCCTGGAGTATCTCAAGGGGGTGTTGCGTCACTGGTGGACGATGGCTTCTAATTTGGCTAGCACGTAAAAACTGCTGTGTGATAAATTTCACCAGCGGTCGACCAGCTAACGATCCTCGTTTGGGCGGCTGCATACATGGTATGTAGCTCCAGCGGGAACAGGAATTGAAAAAATATACATTTTTTAACACTAAGTCTCACTTTCTTAAGTTTGCAACCGTAAAATGGTCCCTAGGAGGAAAGTTTATCAAAGGCTTGATAAAGGGATACAAATATCAAACGAGTCAATGTTGCGTTACGTCCCACACGAATCAAGATCTACCTCATGAGAGAAAACGTATGCAGGCAGTTTTTGTGCTGAAGTTTGCGTTATTTCAACAAATATAGCGACTACTGCTGGCCCACATACTTTGGGGCTTGGAAATAAGGCTGAAACTGGAAATGAGATTCCAATAATTAAAATAAAATGACATGAGTCTTGAATCAACTTCTCAGTCACAAATCAACTTAATGTTGTGACATCTCGAATTCCTTTAAACTTAGTAGCATGAAAGCATGCTCGCCTGCATAATCATTTTGAGAAGGTACATACCCAAATATACTAATACTCTTACATCACTTCACACATAGAACGAAGTATAATTTCACCAGCATGCATTGATTCTTGAACACACAGCATTTCAGAAATAAATACCAAGGTATTTTCTTGAACCTCTCGTGAATTAGACCACGTGTTCCTCACACCAGAGGTCCCTTAGACCAGACCAGAGGTCCCTTAGACCAGAGGTTCCTCAGACCAGAGGTCCCTTAGACCAAAGTCTCTCAAATCAGACGTTCCTTTTCTCAGACGTCTCCTAGACCAAGGGTTCATCAGACCAGAGGTCACCACCTTTTTTGCGTCACGGATTGGTACAATAAAAGACGCTATTTTCACCTACCAGCCTTTTAGAGGCAACGAAGAAATAAAATAAAATAAAATAAAACATAACGAGGTTCATAAAAACTTGCATTTTTTAAACATGAAGACAAGTTTGAATCCACTCCGCATTCTACGTAACTTCTATGAAATAGTGAGTCATATTTTAATTAAAACAGAAAAAACGTAAGTTACGCAATAATTCTTTATGGGAGGCTCGATACTAATTGGCTCACCGACCGCTGCTGGTCCGTGGTCTGAGGGTTGAAGACCGCTGCTTCAGAGCACTTGGGTCATATTTTTGTTAAAAAGGTGAAACAAACGCAGCCATACCGATGAAGCTCTCTTATATAGCTGCAACAGACACCGCTAACCTAACAAGGCATTCTTCTAAAGGCACAACAGACACCACTATATCAATAAGGCATTCATATGAAGGTGCAGCAGACACCAATATACCAACAAGGTATTCTTATCAAGGCACGACAGACACCACTATACCAACAAGGCACTTTCAACATACCAACAAGGCATTCTTATCAAGGCGTAACAGACACCGCTATACCAACAAGGCATTCTTATCAAGGCGTAACAGACACCACTATACCAACAAGGCATTCTTATCAAGGCGCAACAGACACCACTATACCAACAAGGCATTCTTATCAAGGCGTAACAGACGCAGCAGTACCCAGAGCTCCTCACAGTATCCCTCTCAAGAAGCAGGGCAGTTTCGCTCTCATTGGGGGGCCCCATAAGCGATATGGGCACTTGGGCATCGGCGTTGACGAGTGCTCATAATCGACGAGATTTTTGGGACGCTACGACCGAAGTAAAATGCAGGGAACGTCAGCTTAAGTGGTTCGCATGGCGTGCGCTAGATTTAGCGGCGAGCGCTTCGCTAGTTCTATTAGGCTTGATGCGCTAGTTCGTTCATTCGTGTGCTAGCTCTATCAATCAAGGCGCTAGTTCCGGCAATCATTGCGCCGGTTCTGGCAATCGGTGCGCTAGGTCTGTCAATTTTTGCCCTAGTTCTGTCGACAGGTACGATATTTCTGTTAATTGATGTGCTACTATATATACCTGCCGGTGAGCGAGCTCTATCAATAAACTCGGAGTTCTGTCAATTGATGCGCTACTTATATCAATTGATGCGATGCTTCTGTCAAATGCTGCTCTAGTTCAGTCAATTGATGCGCCAGCTTTGTCAATTAAAACCTGGAGTGATCTCCAGAACGTTAGTGAAATGAGACGTTAATCATCTCGGGCGCCGGTCATTAGCTTTGTCATCGGAGCATTGAGTTGTATGGAGTGAAGCCTCGACTCAATTACATGATTAACTCTCTTCACAGTCAACGTCCTCAACGTGATGGATTCACTCGCGTCGGTTTCAGGCATGGGACTTGCTGCAACCTTGGAGCCAAATGAACGCACGCTCACGCACGAATTGTAATTTGAAATTCTTGTTTTCGTTACTTCTGGAAGGACGGCGCTCAGCCCCATCTCCGGAAAAGATGAGTCATCTTGTTTTAGCTTAATTAATATTTCTCAACTTTGGACGAGCGTACACGATAAATTTTTGATTCAACATAAATAAGCTTGGAATGAGTGTACCCGTCCTTTCTTGACGTTTCCCGGAATAAGCCGACCATTTTTGAGTATACACATCCGTATATAAAAAGTCACTAAAATAGCCGGAATATTGCACGTGTACATCAAAGAACCCGCCAGGGAACGCGTTACATTCAGTGTGAGATGAATGAAAGATAACACGTTGTGTCACTATGGAAAATTTTTGGAGCAAAGCAAAAAGATTAGAAAGACATGGGCGTTCTTATCCAAAAACTTGATGAACCTACTGCCGAAAAACCTTCTAAGGGAAGCTCAAGTGTTTTGCATATCATCTGGGTAGACGCTATCGAGAATTCATGTATTTCAAACTAGGGTGTTAATTTTACCATGAGATAAAATTTACAAAGTCATCGTGCTTTAGACAGGAGAAATATGGCCCTCTTAAGTTTTCCGCTCCATTCTTACAGAAGGTGAAATATAATGGGCGATAATTTTATTCTTGTTTTATTGTTCGCTAAGAAGGATAAATTTTTTGTTCGATAATTTCTCAGATGCAGCAGGGAAAAAACACGCAACATTGCCTTTATTCCCCTTTGTTTTGTGCTTTGTGGTGTGCAACAACGACACGAATATGAGATTTGAGTGAAAAAACTTGTATTGATAGAGTGCATTACGAGGCATTAACATGTCATACTTCGTGTTCTAGAACACCGGTAGAACAGAGCACCGTGTTCTTCTTTCGTAATTTTCCCGCTTCGTGTTCCCCCCAAACATATTCGACGATGTTCGAAACAGCATTTGTTTACCATCACCCCTACTACCCAGTAGCTTCGAAGTAATATGCCTCCCACATCTCATCCAGGAGAGATCATGTATCACACTCGGACGATATGTTCAGAAAGTTGAAACTAGCTCGTGAACGGCACACTGAAATATTTTTGCTTTCGCTACTTGGTGGCGCCACTCCGGAGGCTCGCGTAACTCAAGCTACTTCAAATGAGGTCTTTTTTCACTGAGATTTGCTGCGAGAAATAAACCTTCATTAGCTACCAGAAAATACTCGGCTTTCCGGGGCTTTCGAGCTCTCAAGAAAGTTTTTTGGGCATGTAATTACACGAGAAAAATTAGCAGGCAATTTTTAAGTAGCAATTATTTTCGGTAAATGATGCTAATTCAAATTTTCTTAACTTCTTAGACGAAGTATCCTAGCTAATTTTAATAGTTTTAGCTGGATATATTGTCCCATCAGAGGCCATAGAATAGGTAGAGGGGTTGGATTAGTTGGGTTTGTTTATCGTTTGCTAAGACGATTGACGACTCCAGGGGGGCACTTCTATTTTCAGTGTCAGCTTTGCTTCTTTCAGTTTTGACATTTCCTTCACCGTCTCTTCTTTGTCTTTTCTTTCTTTTCATTCTTAACTCGCTGTTTCTATACGAAGGGGGCTCTGTATAGGAATACACCTTGTGCAGTGATTCCCCGTTCTCTACTGTCCACACCAAATGGTCCATTCTCTTTCGGGGAGAGATAGTCTGAGCCACCGAAGCGCTGCAGACTGTACTACTACTACTACTACTACTACTACTACTACTACTACTACTTCTACTACTGCTTCTACTACTACTACTACTTCTACTACTACTACTTCTACTTCTACGACTACTACTACTACTACTGACTGATGTATTGTTCGTGAGTGTACGTCGGCCTTCTGGAAATCGAATTTGTGTTCTGCCTACAAGACCTCTGCAGACTCAGCTGAAATTCTTTGTCCCAATTAGCTAGTAGAGCTGGAACTCCGCTTCTTTTTACGAGAATTGAAACATGCAGATTCACAAATGATGTTTTGCTTGAAGAATTCAAAGTGTACTTCTCGTTGAAAAAGACACGAAACCTGCACTAGTATTACCTGTACCGAAAAAGAGTCACCCCTTTGAAACGAACTTCTCAAATGATGAGCTTTTTTTCATCGAATGAAAAGCTTCGCCGACGAGAGAACGGAGATGAACAAGAAAGCATCTAAAGTCAATTTTGGCTGATAGTAAATTACACATAAAGCGCTTTTCCATTTCATTGTTAGAGAGGTTTGCTCGACTTTAATTGCAATTTTACCTGCGAAGAAAAAGTTTTCTCAGGAACGACCAAGTCGATTACTACGGCACTTTGAAACGAGGAAAATTGCATTTAGGAATTCAGAGTGAGTACTCGCACGATTAGTTATTTTAATTATTACTTTCCTTTCAACGCACAATTAGCATATTTATCGACTATGGGAATTGAGAGCACGTGCATAAAATAAAATTTAAATCTACTCTGATTTTTCATCATGGCAATCAAAATTCCATTGAAGAGTTTTTATCGGTCAGTGAATTAACATTGGTTGGCAGTTGTTTTTTGTGGTATTTAAACGTCCTTAATGACGTCACTGTAAGTCAAGGCGTTGCTAAATATACTTATCTTACTTCCACACTTGTGTTATTTGAAGATTGAATAGTTTCAGCAATCTCTTCCTTTTGAAAGGCTCTGTTTTATTGAAAGATTATTCATATTTTAACAGGCACAAATGTATCGAGAAATCGCAGATCGATTTAAAATTTTTGAGTTCGTATTTTTAATTCGGTATTTCGAAGATTTTGGATTTAAACAAGGAGTATCAACGAGAATGAAGATATAGCTATAAATACGAAATTTAAACTGGGTCATGTATTATTTCAACTATATATTTGCATGGTTCATGAACCTTTTCAGGTCTCAATTTAGTACGCAGATATATGATGCACGATAAAATGTCCTAGAAAACTCACTAAACTACTGCATCTAACAATATTCTGTAGTCCTATTTGGAAAATAAGTTTTCTGCTCACAATTTAAAGTACCCAGCGGCACGTCTTGAAGCTTCCAGACGGTGATCCCTGCGCAATTTTCTTTAGAAAAATCTCGAGGAACTCCTTAATCCTGTCGGGTTCTGTCACGATGCAAAGTAGAACCAACTTTTCGCACTGAATATGAATAAGCAACGGCGCTTTTTACTTCAGGGATTCTGGGACACTCAGCCTTTAGTATGCCGCTGGAGTTAGCAAGTAGGAGCATCGCTATTGGAGTGATTAGACGAAGCGTTGCCAGGACCCGCTGAAATTTGCGAGGATAAAATATTGTGGTGCGTTGTTCTTGATAAATGTGAGTGAGGGTCGAACGTGACTTAGTGTTTTCTGAGTCTTCACTAACTTCTTTCGAGATGGTGAAATACTGCACCTAGATTCATCTCTTGTGTTTTGAAATACGGAATTTCCCGAGGCAAGGATGCTATCAGATAACTTCATGCTCACGCTCCATTTCTGGGAAGTCGTAATTTAGAAAGGAAACCTTTCAAATTCAATTTTAATTTGAAATGGTGAGCTGGAAGCACGGTTTGTAATTTAAGAGGTATATCTGATATCATGTTTTCGATGTCATTATGGCATCTCCTAAATTAAGGAGACCAAGAGTTTTATTTATTGGATAAATGCTGCGACTTTGGAAAACAATCGTGCAACACTGGAACCTAGCATCTTCCCTTGCATCCAATGTGTTCAGTTTTCCTGACGTTTGGGGCTAGAATTTCATAGGGATAATTTAGGTCGATTGATAAACAGTAACTTAAAAGAATTTAGGCTGATAATTATTTAATGGAAGCAGTTCAGTGCAGAATTAAAGCGTGAATTCCTACGTAATATTTCGCACCTGCAATACTGACATGCAGGAAGCTATCGGTCGTTACTTAAAAACATTTAGTGAGTTGAAACGCGAACTGGGGCAGAGGACGTGTTCTGATTGGTTACGTTTTGTTCAACACCGTCCAGGTTTGGTAAAGGACGTGTTGATTTGATTGGTCACTTCTTGTCTACCACTGTCTAGGTTTGACAGAAGATGTGTTCTGATTGGTCACTTCTTGTTTACTACCGTCTAGGTTTGACAAAGGATGAGTTCTGATCAGTCCCTTTTTGTCCACCATCGTCTAGGTTTGATAGAAGATGTGTTCTGATTGGTCACTTCTTGTCTACCACAGTCTAGGTTTGATAGAAGATGTGTTCTGATTGGTCACTTCTTGTCTACCACCGTCTAGGTTTGACAGAAGATGTGTTCTGATTGGTCACTTCTTGTCTACCACTGTCTAGGTTTGACAATGGGTATTCTCTGATTGGTCAGTATTTTTTCCGCGGATTTTCTCAAGGCTTGCGGGCTTGGGTTTGCGTGTCTCGATTGCGACGCAGGAAACGATGGCTGAGACAGCGCTGAATATTACAGAAAATTACCCATAACAATATATATGATACAAAAATGTAATCGAAAGTAACATTCTTCCACAATAACAGAGTACCTGTACTTTAACATGCAAAATCTAAGGGACTGGAAATATATTCGAGCTTTAAAAAAACACCAGAGCGAAAAGAAAATCATGAAATCAAGGTAATGCTACGTTCATAATTTATAACTCAGTGTTTTTCTTTTTCGTTGAAAATCACTGACTGTCAGGAAGTAATTACCAGACAAAGTGGACGAGATGGAGAAATGTCAGCCGGGACATGCACGAGCAAGTTGTTCAAAGCCTGTGGGAGAGAAGATGACATTTTAACATTGTGATTTTGTAAATTACTCGTACAATTTACTGTTCGTGCATACGTAATGGTAATAATGTGCTCCATCAATAGCGAGCCGAAAATGGTGAGAGAAAATACAGAACTTTGCTCAGTGGGGGATAAAATTTATGTTCACTGAATTGTCGTCGACAGACTTCCTGATGTTATTATGTATATGTGAATGATTATGTGAGGAAGAATGAAATATTTCTCGAATAAGAAATTTGTCCCAGGATTAATGATTCTTAATTTACATCATGAAATATTTACACCGTATTTTACGGAGAGCGTTAACGTCTGATGTTCGGCATCATCTGGGTAAATAATTAAAAATGGAGAGCGTGGATTCGTGCTGTAAAAAATTTACTACCACCTTGAAAATAAGTTTCGTTGTTGAAGTTTGTTTTGAAATATGTAACATAGCTAAGTAGTGGTGGAACTGAGAATATCAAAACACTACTTGACTCACACGTGCATCAAGTGGCAGCGAACTTGTTAAAGAATTGATTTTCAAATACAGAGTCCAGCATTTGATCAGAGAGCGCGGTCATTTCCCACGTTGTTTGCTGTAAGTACGTCGACATTTAATTCTGAAAGATAAACTTTCCTCAACAAATTTCCATTTGAAGAGCGTCATAAAATTTTCAGTTGACTCGTACGATCCCTAGGAGATGAAGCTTGGAAGTCCTTGGTGGGCTTCTTTGAGCCACAGGAAGTGCCCTCGTCCATAAACTTGGGGACTAGTTTTATGGCTTGAGAAGTTGGGTTATGACATCTTCAGTTACCACATCAAATTTTTTAATAAAATACTCCGCGGACAGACCGTTAGAGAGATAAAAGTAGGGCGATTCTTTGAGCTAGTTAGGCCATTCTATTTTATGTTCATGAAACCGGCAGGCGTTAGACTAAGGGACGGTGGACCTTGCTGGACACGGGATGGAAATACATATTTCCACTTTGAAAAGTACTTGATAATGACTTTTCTTTTACTCGCAAAAGCAAGATAGAAATGTATATACATGATATAGCTCACGCAATGACAAAAATTATTCCTTCAAAAATTTAATCAAATTAATGGCTCATAATTTTTTTTAATTTGTGAATTTTGTTAACACTGAGCAACGGATATCCATAAAGACTTACCTGACGCCACTGTCATTGTGAAATGATCATAGGGAAAATTTTTATTGCTTAAATATTTCACAATATTTTGCAGCGCCATTGCACAAGGGCTATATTACAACTTCACTGCACTGCTCGACAGCAAGGGTTAGTTTCACCTTCCTTCCTTAGCCGTCTGACGCTTCACAAAGAACTTTTAAAAACTATCAACGAGCTCATTTAGTCACGGTTCTATCTAAAACACTTGGATAACATCATATTCCAGGCCCGTTTGAAGACCGGTGGATCGTTGGAAGATTATTTTACTATTACATATCTCAATTTCTTAGGGCCTCGAGTTACATTGCCTCGCATCCTATGGAATTTTCACGACGCATTCCTTCAAGGTACACATTCCTATTAATCTTTTCTTTCAGTCTGACAGAACATCATATGAAGGTACGCTCGCGAGTGCAGTAAGGCAACTGGCCAGACAAATGATGATTGTCTCGGTGCAGCAGCCAATAAGAGGAGGCGACTCGCACAGCCCTTTGACAGGACGACATGGCGATCAATTGGACCCGACAGACAATCAGCTGCACAACTTCACGATCGGGAAACGTTATTCAAGAGTAGAGAGGGAAGCTAATATGTATATGGTGAACGTGAGAACGTTCTGAATTTCAACAGGTTTTGCCATTTTCGGCCGTCGCAAATGATTCAGTAAGAAACACAAAATTATTACAAATTTTACTGGTGCGAAGGAAGGCATCCGGATATAAAATTCTCACTGTATTCTCAGTGTTAGAGTTTATTTATATTTCCTACAGAATATAGAGTTTTTGCCGAAGAAGAGTAGAACTTATTGTAAGCCATGGTATATATGTAGAACGTGGTCTGTGAGCGCGAAGGGAATACACACCTTGAGTGTTGTGATGGGTGGAAAATGCAGTCATTCACTAACTGAGATGTTTCAACATTGCACGCCTTATACAAAATGTCTAAAATTTCAGTCATCTCATTTGATGACTAAAATTTAAAGGATCGCACTATACTAGTTGCCTAGCCTAAATTGACGTAACGCAGCCTAACCTCGCTCAACTTAACCTAACAATTAAATGAGTCATTTAATGTAACACTTGAAATGCTCAAGCATTTCTCGAAAAACCTGGTCTCAGTATATACCTTGTTAAGGGCTTGGTTTTGAAGCCTTATTTCATTATCAGCCTGTAACATATACAGGGTGTTAGTGAAGAGAGGCAAAACATTTCACACCTAACAAAAGGCAGTGAATTAAACCCTTTCATCTCTTAAGAAAGTTTGCGAAAAAAGTTGTTAACATATTTGATAAAAACTTTTAGACTGGTGAGCTCTAGATTGATCCAAATCCTGCAGTGAGGTATCTTCTTGCTTACCTATTTGTTGCTGTTCATTCTCTGTTGTGAAGCAGCGCTGGCAACATGAACTTCTCAAGAAACGCAAAAATGGCCGACTTGGACCTCGGTTATGGTGCTGCTAATGGTAACGCCAGGCAGGCAGTCAGACTCTCCCACCAGCAAAATGCCAGGTCTTTTCCACCGTATCCGGCGGGCCTTGAGTCGAAGATTTCACGAATGTATCGATGTGGGTGGTGGAAGCCCTGAACAATTACTGTAAAGTAAATTTATGGATGAATTATTTGTGGACACTATTTTCTTCAAATTTCTCCCGTTTAAACATTAAACAGCTAATATCTCAAACACCAATTTTCTTCACAAAGTTTAAGAAACGCAAAAGTGTTTAGTTGGCCATTTTCTGGTGAGTGAAGAATTTGTACTTCTTTTCCTTCACAGGGCGAAAAAACTTTGGCATTAACCTACGCAGTGGCAAAATCACATCAAGCCTTATTTTTTTAGAAGTAAAATAACATAACTTGCCCAGACAAGTTTTGGTGTAGATTTGCTGCCGCGTAATTCACAACCGGACATGGAACAGCTGTAAAAATAAGCTGAACATCAGTGAATAATGTTTCCCGCGTCAGAAGGAATTCTACCCCTGGATCGAACATAGAATGAACACCTCAGGAATGAATTTCCCAAAGTTATTCATCCGAGACACATCCATGACAAGACATATACTGCGATGTTTAGTTAGAATAATCCGTGGGTTTTCAGAAAAGATAGAGGTAGCCTCCTGTGTTCCTTGAATTCAGTTCGAGAAAGTACGACTTTCAATCGATCACCCAGCGTCTAGCAATGAGTAATTCGTAGCAGTGCCACTGCAGGGAGCCAAATTATTACTGGGAGCAATAGCCGAAGAAAACGAGCGTAGAAATCCAAATGACGTCTTGCGAATGAATAGTTTACCAAATCTGAACCCGCAATTTTTCAGAGCTCTTGGAAGCCAGTAACGGAATTTTCAAACAACGATCGAAGCCGGGAGCTCACGTTGCTCTGAATTTACAGTCACTCGCTAAGCCGCGAAAAAAGGACCAAAATCTGCAGAAATTGCCCTGTGTTATTGCTGGTGTGACGAAAGTGATGTGCATCGGATTCCCATTCCTGTGCGCGCTGGGGTGGTCCCTGGAGGTCGTCCTGGATGACGCCACATGAAAAACTCGGTCAGCACCGCTGAAGGTTTTCATTGTTGATCGGGTATGGCTTCCAAATAATAATAGTAATTGGATTTGAGTAAAATGGACGATTCTTTTGAAACGTAATTAAGACTGGGAATTTCAGCTCGAAAATTGCTTTGTTGAGTAGTGGAACTTATTAAATTCAAGGTACAGCATATTTTCACCTGTCGTTTGAAACTAATGTGGAGTGTTTGTTATGGTGTTTGTACTGCTCTTCTATTATTCATTCATATCAATTTTTTGGATCTTTCTTTTACTAATTTTGGTGAAATTTTGATCGCAAGGTTGCAATTTCATCGTAACACATTTAGCACGAGTTCAAACTGAGCCTCCACCACTTCAGAGGAGCAAATTGCGACAAGAAACACTCAACCGCGAAAAAGTAGCTCTGTTTGCTGGCTCAACGCCTTGATCTAAGCCTGCTATTTCGCGATAATTTGATCCGTACCAAAGCTCACTTTTGGATTCCACGTGTGAATTTCCCGAAACCGAGAAATTCAACGTGAAAGGATCAAAGTTCCAAACACAGTTCCTGTAATCGCATAAACTGAGCTTCGGGAACGGCATCGTCATTAGTCGTGATAAATAACGATTACGGAAGAGAATTATGGAAATTACGGTTCGACCATGCAGGAGAGAACACAAAATTCAGGTAACTGCAAAGGAAGGTCGCGTATGATAGGCAGGTCGTCCATTAAGGTCTCAAATTGTAGTAATGCTGCCTCAAATTGTGAAACCGCTGTTCCAGCACGGCCCCCCTACACGCGATCCCATGCGTCGTAGGTAGCTGAGGCAGCACGTAACAATTTTTCGGGTTTGGTTTAATCATTTCCTGATATTTTCCCAATTACGGCATTGAGAATGCGGTACATCAACACCTACGATACGGAGCAGAAATTTAATTTGTCCTGTTCGTATTTTCAGCTGTCACTTAATTTCTCTTTCGTCACTGTTAATTGCCGCTTCAAAAGTAAGTTCGAGAAACACTCGTGTATAATCGGGAAATTCCGTACGCTACCGAAGACTTTGCTACCTCGCTGGTAATAAGCAGCGCTCATTTGGAGTGCGGCTTGGCCTGTGTTATTACAGGCGCGACGAAAGCAATGCGTGTCGGATTCCCATTCCAGGACGTAGGGTTGTGGTCGGTGGAAGGCGCTCTGGATGACTCCACATAATGCACTCCGTCAACATCGCTAAGCCTCGAATCAACGGACCTCATTGTGACTTTAGAACAATTGAGGCCCCTGAATATTCGTATCCCCGACTTGATCGATCTCAGAGTGCGATTCTAAAATTACAGTTAGATCTCTCTTTTAGGCAGGTAGGTGCTTCTAGTTTATTAAAAATTTGTTTGTGCCATGTTACCTATAGATACGGCATTATTTGACCACTTTTCACTCGTTTTAGTTTGTCGACGCAAGCGTCAACAGTAATCTTGGTTATATTAAAATGCACTATCCGCAGTCTTACTCTAACAAACTTGTTTGAAAATCAGGCGTGTGAAGTTGAAAAAGAAGATGCATCATAAAACTAAAGCTCCCCACAGCACGTAAAATGACGTGTAATATTGAACTCATCGAATATTTTTGTCCACCAGCATGAATTCCTTACCATTTTCTCCACCGGGCCTCGCTTGTACACAATGATCCCTCGTACTCAATGACCATTTACTTTTTCACATAAATTAACGAAGTGAGTGCTCGTTATTTGACCAGCTTATTCACATTTAGACCGCCCGTGTTTACAGGCCATTTAACATTAAAATAAAAGTTAGAAAAATGGTTCTAAGGTGACTGTTAACCTCCGTATAATGGTCCTAGCAATGTACCGCTCGATGCTAGCTCAAATACCGACTTTTCATACTCTTCGACGCAGACAAGACAGTACCTGGAAGTCTGTATGTTCTAGGAACTTAAGCTTTTAGTAACTATATACTTAGATACTCCAAAACACTGACAGAACAGCACTTCCAGTTCGGTATGTTCTGGGAACTTAAGTATTTCTTTCATATGTACTTCTAATAACTAATATATTTGTATACTCCTGACACTGACAAAACAGCGCTTCGAACACTGCATTTTCTAAGAACTTATTTGTTTCTGAGGTTATCTATGAATGGCTTTTCAAAGTCGGTTAACAAAGCAGCATTGCCTCTGATTTTTTCAACGGAAGCCAATGAAAAAATAGAATTGATGAACATTTTTCTTTGCCTCTGAACTCTATTTCCAGTGGCCGTAATGTGCCAGAATATTCAAGTGCATGTCGTTGCCTGCACTTGTGCAACTTTTGCTGATTGAAAACCGCTTCTCAGGGCGCGTAATGTGTGCCAGAGATTTTGTGCGATCGATGATAGCCCGTCACACGTACATGTATGTTGAGTGTGTACTGAGTGGAGAGCAGTCACACGTGCGTGAATGTGGAGCATGTGTTGAATGGAGAACAGTCACACGAACAAGTATGTTGAATGTGTGTTGATGTGTCGAGTGTCGAGTGGATAGCAGCCACACGCACATGTAGTACGTTGAGAGTTAGTTAGTTTATTAGGCTTTGAGCAGTAGCCCGTACTTCCCTGTTGAATGCGTTGAGTGATGAGAAACAAGGGTGCAGAAGCATATTATAAACGAAGTTTAGTATGCATGTACAAACACGAGTACATCAAACGTTTGAAAAAAGTTGTGGCCTCTAACATTTACTTTATCGATAACTTCAGGCAGAGCCAATTGAAATTTACTGTGGTGGAATTTGAGATGCCTTAACACTACAAACATCGGAAAGGCTCTGAAAAAACAGCACGACATTGGTCCTGAAAACTACTAAAGGGTAGACAATTCTGAATTTAATCGTTGAAATTTTTTTGGTAAAAAGAGCACCCCCAAGCATTCATCTATATTTGAAAATAAATTGAAACAGCAGCACTGAATATGAAATCTTATTGTCACTCACGTTAGCCATAACTGTGTTTCAAAGTTTCGTTAGTGGAAGTGATACCGGAGCTTCCTTCCGTAAATGACAAATTAATTCCAACTCGTGAATATGCTGCACTATGCCTGCAAAATGTAAAAAAAAAACCCAGATGAGGACAGCTAGATGGATAAAGATAAATGCCCATACAATGGACAGAAATATTTAGTGTGATGAAAAACCTTCTCCTCGGACTAAGTATACAGGCATATTTTGAGACGGAGTCACATTCTCAGCTACCATTTTCTTCTGGAAATATTCTCTCACCGAGAGGGACGGACGATTGCTGGGACTCGAGAGTTAGGGAAAAAATGTGAAGAGCTTTTTTAACGCTCATGCGTGCTCACAGCTCTTGCTCACAATCCTAATTTGACACAAAATGAAAACCTAAGACAAAAGCCACAACAATTGCCGAATTTCTTATTTGAATTCACGATTCTGCACGAGATTTCATGGGGAACATTGCTTTCATATCAACGACGCACGTCACAAAGCGCACTCACTAGAAGTTAACACCCAGTATTTTAAGACCAAAAATGAACTGTGGATGGAATCAGGAATCTACCTAAACACATTCGCTGTCGCCACCAAAATTGGTCTCATTCTTCCATGTCATCGTGCGTGTTCTTATCAATATGTATTTTAACTACAATTTTTCATATCGCAAGGATCTTACAAAGTAGCAGCGGCTGCAGCCCGCACATACAGAATGTAAGAATACGCGCATCGCGTCAGAGGCGTGAGCTGAGGATAGCAATTAATTGCAGCTAAGTGGCGAGCGTGTTAGATATGTGATAGCAAACGTGTTAGATATGTGACAGTGAGTGTGTTAGATATGTGACAGCGAGCGTGTTAAATAAGCCCTTAATATGATGGAAAAAGTTAAATGATAACAATAAGTGTTATCATAGGCACCACTACAGGGCTCATCCTAAAGCTACAGGCTTGTAGAAACATAGTAGTTCGGTAAAAAAGATTTATTAGAAGCAGGGCTTTCGAGTAAATACAGACTTCATCTTCATTAACTGTAAAGAAAAAACGCTCTTTGTGTCGTTCTAGTCTGAATGCAGTTCATTTTTTACCGTTGACACGTGGAGGATTGCAGACGGTGTTCCAAGTACGGCGATGTGACGCCTTCGGTAAAATAATTGTCGGTTTTGTCCCATTTGGCGCAGCCTCCCCTTGTAGCGGCCGAACGTGAGTGTGCTCAGCCGTAAATTGGCTCCCTCGAAGCACCGCTTTACCAATTAGAGCAAACATTGCCGAAGACTCATTAACACCGTAATGTAATATACCAGGTGGACGTGTAATTAACACAAACAATGGCAGAATCTCATTAAAGTGAGTTCGAGTGTTTCATTAACCAGGACTTACCCACTAAGATTTGCGAACATTTTAAACACTCGCTATCGGGGTAACCTACTGGTGGAATTGATTGTTAGTATCAGAATACTACCGTTGGCGAATTTTCAAATACGTTTCCTGAATTTGTCAGTATGAAGTAAATCTGTCATTACTCCTATAATAAACACTTCTTTAACTTACAATTGTACCTACTCCACAGAAGAAATGTAACTGGCCACTGAAGTGTAACATTTTGTGCACCGGTGAGGGGGAGTAAGGGAGAAGGAGGGAGATTCTCAAGGCACACATAAATTTTACTTTGGCATGCTTTATTGCTTTATGTAGTATACCTTTAGCATTATTTCAACGACATTGTTTAGCATTACCATAGCTTATTATTTTAGCATTACCTCAGCGATATTATTTGGCGTTATTTTAGAGATATTACTTTAGGATTATTTTAGCGACATTAATTTTGCAGTATTTTATCGATATTATTCAGCATTAATAAGGTTAAGGAGAAGGACATACAAAATTTCCGACTTTCCAGAAATTGGTAAACTAAACACTTTTGTCTCTACGAAGCCTTGGGGGAAAAAATTGGGTTTTTGAGATATTTGACGAATACATTCAGGATGGCAGGTTCTAGATTGTTTCAGATCAAGCTGAAAGTTCACTTCAGGCTTACCAATTTGTTGCTGCTTATTCTCTATGGTAACACGGCACTGGCAAGATTAACTTCTTAAAAAACGCCAAAACGACAGACATGCACCTTGCTGATGGTGCTGTTAATTAATGGTAACGCCAGTCAGGCAGCCAGGCTATACTAAGAGCGTTTTCCAAGCCGTTACACACCTGAGCATAATATGTTTTAATATTTATACCAAAGGCTACGTGACAACGGGAGCTTGGAAATAAACCGAAGAGATGCTGTTCGTCAGAGTCGTATAGATGTTGATGAAACAGTGCGAGACCATTTCCATCGTAGTTTTACACCTAGCATGCGTTATATCACAAGTGCATCTAAGTGGGTGGTGGAAACTTCGAATAATTTCCGTAGAGTAAATGCAAAAGTAAATTATTCCGGGTAATTTTGTTTTCGACGCTCCCCCTCTCGAACATTAGACAGCTAATACCTCAAAAACCAAATTTTTTTCGAAAACTTTCATGGAGGTAGAAATGTTTATTTTGCCCCTTTCTGGTTTGCGTGAAATTTTGTACCTCTTTTCCCCTCATGCCCTGAATTTGTAACTATTTTAAATGAAAGAATTATAACTTGCTTCTTCTCCTTAAAATAGCTGAACTGAAGTCAACTGAGTCGTTTACCTGCCCCGCATGCACGCGTTTCCTCCGCAGTCGATCGTTTTATCTGTAATAAATCGTCCCCTCCACAGTCGATCGCTTCCTCCGCAGTCAAATGTTCCCTCCGAAGTCAATCGTACCCTTCACAGTTGATCGTTTCCTCCGCAGTCAATCGTCCACTCCACAGTCGATCGTTTACTTCGCAGTCAAAATATTTCCTCCGCAGTCAATCGTTCCCTCCACAGTCAATTGTTCTCTCCACAGTTGATCGTTTCCTCCGCAGTTACTCGTTTCTTCCACAGTCGATCGTTTGCTATGCAGGCAATCATTCCTTTCACAGTCGATCGTTTCCTCCGCAGTCGATCGTTTCCTTCGCAGTTAATCGTTTCTTCCACAGTCGATCGTTTGCTATGCAGGCAATCATTCCTTTCACAGTGGACTATTTGCTATGCAGTGAATCATTATCTTCCCAGCCGATCGTTTGCCACCCTTGGTCTCAGCTGACTTGACCCCGACCGCTGGGACACGTTCTTGCTTGGGAGCCTGATGATGAAGACGGCGAGGTCGCCAGCCTAATACAATTTCCTCAAAGTTTCTCAATTTCTCACAATTTTTCTCTTCTTCCCAACCTGTAACGTAGGACCTGGCCGTAGTCATGCGTAGTCCTACGAAAAATTAGGGTCTTTCACGCCGTAAATCCCAGTCGTCCTTAATGCGTCAACGCACCTCGCTGCTGCAGCTGCACATGCGCGCGAGTAATGAATGGCACCAAAAGCGTTCCTTTAAAGGCTCCCTACACCTCATCCGCCACCATAAAAGCTTTGTTTTTGTGCCATTGAAGTATCACGTTGCACAAAGGCACTCCGGTCTTAACGTATCAGGCTTCCAACAAAGACCTTTCAGTTAGCGCTCGCGCGTGAGGAACGAAGAAAATGATGGGCCGGTCCCGTCTAAACGTCTCCGAGACTTTCGTCAGGTGCTGTTTGTTCGGGCGCTCCAACTTCTCGCCTCGTTCTTTGCCTTTTATTATTTATTTCTTACTATTCTTGACGAAGCCATTGTTTGGTTTTCAATTAATTTTTTTTCTGCGTGAATTTTACTGTATGATAATTTATCTTCAGTTTTACTTGAAATTCTTGATAAACAAGACAAGTACACACTAAGTTTACAAACTGCTCAGCCTCATTATTTCAGCGCTGGAAAGGCATCAGAGTTTTCCAAAATTCAGTTCTAAACGACAAGATTGATTCGTTTGACAAATTTAAGTTTTACTGTTTTGGAATGATAACGATATTGGAGATTCACAAAGTTGATAAATCTGTTTCCGAGTAACAACTAGGAAGTCCCCGGAGCCCTACCTCAGAATATTGCGTAGTTGATTTTTAAATATGGAAAAAAGGAACATGTACGGAGGATATGTAGGATAAACGAAAAACTGACGTAAAAGATTACACCTTTGTTAAAAGCAAATATTTCTGGATTTAATGGTTCCAGCTTCAGTGTTGAAGAATATTTATTCACGCCTGAAGAAGCCCTGGAGGCTGAAAATGCTCCTGAGAAATTCCAATGGTGATGATAACAACTTCAAGATGGAAAATGACTTAAACAATAAGATTGTGAAATATTAACAACGGATCTATTGATATGCTGTCTGAAATGTCTACTCAACTCCTACTTAAAGATAACAATAACGTCACGTTAAAAACACATTTTTAAATAATCTCACTTTTTCATTCAACATCGTAGGTCCGAAGTTTTTTCTGTGGGTAAATCTATTACGTTACACAAGCGTAATGAGTTTAAAGCGAGTAATACCATTCAATTAATTCTATTTAGCTGTACAATGAAAAAAACAAATGAACTAGAATCAACAAGCTCAAGATGGCTCATTAGTGATCAGTGTACGTGTTAAGAATGTAAGTATATCGCTCTTGAAATTCCCTTAATTGATTACGAGAGTTATTTTCTATTCTGTTTTTTCCTTTGATTTCTTTTTTACGAGTGTTAAGACAGATTTCAAGGATAATAGAGCCAGAGCAGATTGCAGGCCCGATATTTGCTAAAAATGCCAATGTACGTTCAGCTACTGTATAAAATATACGCAAACTTGAATGATTGGAAAGATCACCCTAACTGTCTCATTATTTAGTGTAATATAAATGTTGGGAAGATGGTTAGGTATTATGCTTGATTGCGACACATAATCTTCAGCCTGAATTTATTTATCATCGTGAACTGCGCCGCTTAACAATTCCCATAGGTCATGATGGTACTGAAAAATTTTGTAAGCTTAAAAGATAATGTTAAATTGGGCCGTGTGCATTTTATTGCTTAACTTTCCTGGTCAAACGCGTTTCTGACAGGCTTAGGTTGAGCCATTACCGGTAAATATTTTGAAAATATTTTATCAAAGCGTTTATCCTTCCTTGAAAAGCGTTCAACTAAGAATACAGTCGAAGCAAAATAAAAATACAGCAAATAGTTTTTGAATTATTTTATTTCACTTGGAGTTTCGTTCCCCGATAGACGCTCTGCATATCTGTGATGAATTGTTTTTTCTGGAATATATTACGACATCATCCTTCAGTAAATAGTTTCTCTGTACGGAACGAAAACTACCAATGGTGTATTGTTTCCCATGCCTACAAATGAACTTCGGTGAAATTCCATGTTTATTTTTGTAAAATGAGTTTTCTTTTCTTGGCTACTACATGGAAACATGCTTTCCATGAACGTAGCAAAATTGTACTGTTTTACGGAAGCTCTTGTTGAAAACATAATGCTCGCAAACTCATTCGAACAGAACTTGCTCACACCTCTAGACTCATGTTATTCACCAACCTAACAAAACGCCAACCTTTTAGACAAGCTCTACGATGACATTTTGTTTGGAAACTTGTTATTTACAATGCGGAGTTCTGAAACACTTTTCACGAGTAAGCTGCTTCCCCAAACCAGGTCTCCAGAAAAATAAGAAGTTACAGTACATACCCACTTCTTTCTCATCGACTAAGAACATTGCGCCTGCACAGATAAATGCATTCTTCGCCCCACAGAATAACTTCACGAATTTCTCAGGGGTTTTCCCCGACGCGGCAAAGCCGGTAAACACGCCTGATTTTGGCTCGTGTTTTCCAGCCAATTTCGCCCCATTTTAAGCTTAACTCCATAAGATCCAAAAATATGGACTGCTTCCTACAACTCAGCTCAGCTGTTCGAGCTGGTCGAGCACTTCTGAGTTGTCGAAAAACTGTCCGAATTTATTGTTTAATTTAACGTGAGCTGTGCAGTGGATGCTGTGCAACGTGCGAGTTGCACTGCACCCGAAAACGTTCGGCTGGCTCGTCGATTTATGAAGAAATATAACGAATCAACGGAAATGAAGAAAATTTCGTTCGTGGATGTAGTTTTCACTCATTTCTGAGGCACTTTTCCCAACGATTGACAAGTTTAAACGAGCCTCTCTTAGAAAATTGAGCAAACTTTGTGGCATTCTGGAGCTTCAGCTCATGCTTTACTATCTATAAGCTACGCATGGAAATATCCCAAGGTAAATGCAATAGAAATAGAGATAATTCGTAGAAGACGTTCTAGGAGGCCATGAATGAGGTGTCAGAAGCATCAGTATCCTTTTACTTGTTCTGGAAGAACAATGCGTGGTCCGGCATTGCATGGGCTAGAAAACGATATTTTTTGGCGCATCACATGTCATAGAATTATTTTCTCAGGGAGAGCGCTGCGATTCTTCCACTTAGCTCTTCGAAACCGTTCGTATTGTACCACTGGACTACACAAACTGTGGGTGATGGCTTGAATGAGCAATTGTTAAAATTGCAGTGTTTTCATCTCCCTTTTCTGAGTTGTTTCGAGATTCCGGGGATTCTGGATGCTCGACGCCAACCATGCTTAATATGTAATTCTTCCTTCCCTGATTGGTATTGGAGAAAAATTGCAATAGAAAGCATTTATGTTTCACGTCAATATTTCAGCGTTTCTGAAAACCGCTCAGCGATTAAGAAAAGTTCCAGCGGCGTGACTCCGACTTTTCTAAGTACCAAGTTCGGTAAAACGGCCTGCCCGTAACTCCTGGATCGCGACCCTTTCCCGTCTGTGTCGACTCCAAACTCCCGTTCGTTAGGATACGTGATGTTAGTTGTTTGTTACAAGCTGAATGTAGCCTTATTGCATCAATACACAAAGCTTCAGCTAATTTTTCGTCCAAAGATAACTTTTGTCCAGACAGCAGCGTGACCGAACTGCAGTCTGGTGACCAATATTCTTGCCCTGCAACTTTCTTCTGATTCTAACTCTCGAAATTTGACACAGATTTCAGTAGATAAACATTTTTCTATGACACTCGTAACTTAGAATAATGAAATGTGATTACTGCGCACATGCATATAGCTTTCTCTCTTACCCGAGTATAAATGACGATACTTGCATCTAAGAAGTATGGCACGATGCACATTTTTGCACCTATGTTTGAGAATAATGTTCAGTTCAATTTCTACAAAGAATTTCTCATTAGCCTGACAATAATTGTGCTGTTATTAAGCAGTTAATGAAAGCACTCTATTCTACATCACAATTGTTTGCATGGTGAGGATACATCAAGTCGTACTAACTACGTCTGGGCGACCGTAGCTCAAAATAACGTAACTGTTAGTGCATTATACCGTGCTATATCGCAGTGAGTGTTACTGTATAGTCCCGTGTTATACCGCAGTGAGTGTTGCTGTATTATACCGAGTTATATAGCAGTGAGTGTTGCTGTATTGTACCGTGTTATATCGCAGTGAGTGTTGCTGTATAGTACCGTGTTATATCGCAGTGAGTGTTGCTGTATTATACCGTGTTGTATCGCAGTGAGTGTTGCTGTATTATACCGTGTAATACCGCAGTGAGTGTTGCTGTATAGTACCGTGTTATATCGCAGTGAGTGTTGCAGTATTATACCGTGTTGTATCGCAGTGAGCATGCTGTATTATACCGTGTAATATCGCTGTGAGTGTTGCTGTATTACACCGTGTTATATCATTGTGAGTGTTGCTGTATTATTCCGTGTGTGTGTAACTGTATAATACCGTGTTATACAGCCTTGAGTGTTACTGAATAATTCCGTGTTAACAGACTGTGTTATGTCGCCTGATATCGCAGTAAGTGTTACTGTATAATACTGTGATAGCTGTTACTGTATTTTACAGTATAGCATTGCGGTGGATGTTACTGTATTATACCGTGTTAACAGACTATTATACGGTGTAGCATCTCACTAAGTATTATTGCCTAATTCCATAGAGGTTCTAACTGTACAATACAAATAGTATCGCAGTAAATATTAGTGCATTATAGTATAGCATTGCAGTAACTGTTACTGTAATAACGTATGATACTGGGGCTATGATTTTCCGAGGTGATGACCTGGGTCATACGTATTTGCACTCTCAAGTATTATCGAGATCCGAAATGGTCCAGTAAATATACTCTATTTACCTTTAGAATACAGTCCATCAATTTCACAAAGCTCTCCCCTGCACAGTGTGCACAAATTGTGATCGATGCGATATTCTGCCCCGATTGGACTTTTCGTCCTGGAGTCCTTTCTATTTTCACATTCTGCTGAAGAAATATATCCAGAGCGTATCTCTTTGGTCCTTTTGTCTCGCTATTAACACACATCAGATGCATTGGGCTGCGCAGCGTGAATAACTGTGAAATATTATTGACAAGACTTGGAGTCGCAGGGTTGACAACAGCTTCGAAGTATATTAAACTGTTCGCAGATTTCCTAAGCGGAGCACTTCTCCATTCAAAATCAAGAGTTCGGAATTTTCATTTATTTACCTAGGCCTCACTCTCAACGATTAAGATTCTAGGCTCTCACTAATTTAAGAATGAAGGTACACAGGGTCACATATTTACACACGTTAATATAGAAGTTGTATGGACTAAGTTGCGTGTCGGTTGAGATTTCGCTAGACAAGTCGTGCAAGACTAGCAGTCTTGGAACCAACGGAATTTACTGGAATGCAATCTTAAGGAGACTCTGTATACCGTGCTGGAATGTGCCCTGTGCTGGAATCTGCATAGACTTTAAGTTCAGGAATGTGTGCTTTGGAAGAGCCTGAATGCTTCATTTTATCTAAGAAACATTCCTGGGCACATGCCTTCTTAAGATGCCCTGTATGCTGGGAGAGGCACGCCATGGAAAGACCGGCAAATCTCTTTTAGGAGGTTTCAAGTTTGATTAACACGTGTGCATTGTCTGTTGAGGAAACTTACGCCGTTACACATGGGCAAGCATTAGGGGTCGTGTCGTGTGAGTATAGTGGAACAAACACTAAATGCTTCATAAAGTCGTAACTATTTCGTCATAAACGAACACTAAATGCTTTACTAAGTCGTAGCTACTTCGTCACAAACGAACCCTAAATGCTTTACAAAGTCGTAGTTACTTGTAAAAACCAACCACTAAGTGCTTCTCAAAGTCACACCTATACTTCGTCACGAACAAACAGTAATATAGATTCATACAGTTAGACAAAGAACAGCAAATAAGCTGGCTCTAGTTTAAATTAGAAAATGTTAATGGTCTAGTCACTGAAGTTCATCGCACTCAGTTATTGCGAAAAAAAGTTACCCATCTTTCAGTGACACTCTAAGCTAGACTTGTGAAGACAGAAAAATTAACTCAAATTTCTCGGAGACAACGCCGTTCTCCATATGAGTCTAACAGGACTCACCTGTGTGGTCGGTCTCAGCATAATTTCAAACTTCGAAGAATAAATCACTTATTTACAACGTACGTAGTTCAAATACAACACACGGGTGAAAATTCTTTTGTTTTTTCTTAACTGGCGCACCTCGCCAACCGGATCGATTCAGCTGAAAGCAAAGAAGGGATCCTGCTCGTCCTCCTGGAAAGAAAATCGATAACCTTTTGAGGAATGACCGAAGAGACGCCGCCAGAGCTGATAGAATGAAAAAACCCTGAAGTATTGGACTGAGTTTTTCGTCGCCTTAGGGCTCATTAGAGGGGCATCGAGAATTCCTTTCTGCTGCCAAAATTTTACCTAATTACAGGGATCAGCAGAACTTGGCTGCTTTTTTGTGCCTTGTTTCAAGAACCCAGAAGTAAGAGTTGGCTCAATCCTACTGTTGCAGAAATAAAGAATCGTGGGGGGAGGAGGCGTGAAGTTACCGTGTATTGCCCTCAAGGGGCATGCAATTGAGAACTACAAAGTGTCCGTGTCCATATCCATGATACCGTAAGCAGTTCAATTCCGATACATTTATGAGCATTTATTCCTTCAAAACGTAGCTCGATACATGATTGACATGATTAATATACAAAATCAGCGGGCACATATTCCGTGCTATAGCGGCATTTCATGTCGCTAGTTGTTGAAATAATTCAAAGTGGCAGGGTCTGGATACTTTGGAGATGTTTGGGTCATCACGCTCGGGCCACTCTGGGATGCCGCTGCTTTGCGTGCATGGTGTGCCTTCGCATATCCGCGAGCCGTTGAATGAGAACGTTTCTCTCTGCCGTCTAATGATAGGGAGGAGCATCGCCTGACGTCACACGAATTGAACAAGACAGAACCACGCAAGCAAATTATTTTCAAGTTTTCGTAACCATACAAAAAAACATCCACGTCTACTCCTCACTACCTCCAATCTGTTTCTCGATTAACTTTGACCAATTTCCTGGACACTGGTTAGTGAGGTGTTTGTTTCAGAAATGAAATCCGAATGAAGCTATTGTCCTGTTCAGTGAATGATGAACAGAACTTGACACGACACTGAGAAGTTATAGCAAAAAATAAATTAGCACTACATTATTTTTGCACTTTAAGTAAAACTTATTTCAGCAGAATAAGTAAGAGGTACTGCATAATCCATAAATTTTCTATTGCAATTACCCTTTGCATTGTCATTAAGCCTTGTTATCATCGTTTTCATTGTACATTATTAAGATGAAGCGTTTATTAAAATAAACTTCATGCATTAAATGGGTTGAGCTGCCTCGATAACGTAAATCAATAACCCATTATCACGAAGAAACATCGTTTTTTAAACAAACAAACAAACAAACAAACAAAATGAGGCTTTGCCTCCCAGCGCGCGGCCGCAGAAGCGCTGGTCCAATTACCTGAACAAATGAAGCTAACACGAAATTTTACATTTGAAATCACGGGCTCACATTTTAAATGGCGATGTTTTAGGCGCTGGCACGAAACACGCCGCTCATTCCAGTCTTTTTGGAAAACAGGAACCGCGTTTTTATGTGTATGTTTTTTATCTCATGGAGATAATTAATCGCGAGAATAAAATGAAGTCAATTTTTGGGCGACGGATTTATTCAAGAAGGTGCGAATTACTGAAATTTGTCGACCGCATGGTACAAGCGTTGAGTTTAAAGGGAAATTGCCGTACAATTTTTTTTACGGTAAATATAAAGCCGCGGTAATGTGCTGCGACTCCACTCGTCATAGAATTTTGTGAGGCAGTTCTTCCATGCCGTGTTTAGGCCAAATGAATTCGTTATGATGTTAGAACTGAAAGCCGAACCCCATATTCTGAAATTCATACATCAGCTAGTCCCAAAGTGTTGACAACAGTAGAATAAAAATCAACAAACTAATCAACGCTCTCAGAAATACAAGGAAAACCGCATAAATGAGCAACAGAAGCGAGTTTTCATCGTCTATTTCAACAGTTTACCGGGAAGCAAACAGAACAAACGGGAGAAAGAATTTCCGTTTCGCCCTGTTTGGAGCAAATATTTACTTTTTATTTGCCATGTTGATAAGCCATAAATAGAGAGGGGACTAGGGTGGCTGGGTCCCAGCTGGGCTCCCAGCTTATCTCTCTCTCTGTCCCTCTCTGTGGTGCCTCTTCCCGTGTCGGTGCCGGCGTGTGCCGTGTGTCCATCGGAAATATTTGTAAGCTTTCGGTAATCGGAAAACGTACTTTGGAAATTATTTTACCATAAATTTGGTTTCCTAAGAGCGACACGAAGTTTAATGAACTAGTAAGTTTTCCGTGTTGTTCCTCCATATGAGCGCTGGTCGAAAAGTGTGTGGTAGGAATATTTTTCCATTTAGAGTAAATAAACGTTTCATGAACTTCGTGAACCATCAGCTGTAAATACAGAATTTTTAGGGGAAGAAAATTTTTTATTACAAAGTTTAGGGGTAGCTGCTTGTTCCTTTGTTAATAGAAGAAAATGAAGTAAGGAAGAGAGCTGTAAATGTAAATATGATCGCAAATTCTCCCGACTCGTCAAATTTCATAGAAAATTAATTTCAAATATTCTGATTTCCGAAGATCAATCGACAACAACGCCTTCTACTCCAGAGCATAATCACTCGAATCTGCTTTCCTATCATTCCTCTGAAGCAAACATAAATCGAAAAGAAAAAACAGCGTGGCTTGGAAAATGCTTACCTAACCGACAAAACACCTGGGATGCCTTTTCATTCCTGATCGTCCACGATTCGAGTTTAATTAAGCTTGGGTCTTCCGCACAATATTTTCTTACATTCGTCCAAATTATCGTTTTATTTGACACATTTCTCTCACGTAATTTGTCTGAAAATTCTTCAGCAACTCCTTTTAAGCTTTTCCATTTTTAGAAGGAGGGATTCAGCAGAGACAAATTTATTTTTTGGCCTAAAATTAAAATTGCTGAGTCCTTCCAACCAAAAAAATGAAAAATATACAGCCGAGACGTCCTCTGTTCGAATCTTTTTGAACGCATGAAATGCATCCTTGCGGTACATTTAGCTCTTTACTTCTTGGGCAGACGGTCTTACAGCAATAAGAGTCACAATATATTGGAAAAACGCTTTTGCTTTGTAAGCTGCATAACGGGAGAGTGAATATTTTAAACAAGATTTGTTTAGTTATGCAGCATCCCGCTGTATAATAATAGCCCAGTGTTGCTTGATTGCTTGGTCCGTCCGTCTCTCTGTCACCCTCTTCAGGATTTAGGAAAGCGAAAATTTCTGGCTCCGTATTCCAAATCAGCGGGAGTGTCAGAGAAGGTAGTCCGTATCAGTGCTACTGCAAATAACAATATTTCATGTCAAATTTGAAGTAAATAAAAGGGCATATTAAGAAATTAACATCTTTTGCCCCACCATTGTTGGAGAAAGACGTCTACTAGTTTTATGCATAATTTAGTCTTTCTCAATGCCATACGTACAATCATACACTTCAACATACTTTTACCGAAGGAAGTATAATCGAATATTACTAGTTAATTTTTTTCAACCCTTCGTATAGGTCGCAGGGCATTGTTCGTATCGATATCTCCCCTTTAAAAGCATACTCATCGTGTGTTTATTTGTGGATCAGCTTTTTTATGTAATACTTTGCAGTCGCTAGTATTTAAAGCGTTGAAGAGAGCGGCCTTGATATGCGGCAGTGCGAAGGTAGGATACTGAATTTCGTGCCGTAAATTAATATATTCTGATGGATGCCAAGTCCTTATTTGGAAAAATGCGACATGATCGAATGCGATTTACATATTTTGTTAATAAATACTTGAATTCAAAGGACATAATGAGGAGCAGCTTTACTGAGAAAATCAGTTCATTTTAAGAATAAACTTTGGTAAATTCTGTAATTTTTGTTGGGACGCTTATGGTAGTTTGTAATAACGCTAGAGGTTAGTAAAGAAGGAAGCTCGTCTGTAAAGCTAAAATAATTCTGAATAGAGTTAGTTAAAGTGAAATTATCCTGACTTGAAGCTGGGATAAAAACTTCTTGCAACGTACATTTATATATTTGAATATGTTGAAAACATGTTTTGAAATATATAAAAAGTATATTGGCGATAACTTGCTTCAAATGAAATTCATTCAAAGGCAGTTCTGCAAAGCAGTGGGAAGTATTTATGACGTAAATCCCAAAGTATAAATCATGGTACAATATAGCAGTGTGTGTTAATTGACCGTTTCGGTCCTAGTCGCTTTGCAGTATAAGAAAGCTTTTGTACATTGTAAAGAGATTCTCGCATATTTTCAGAGAATATATATGAGGAAAATGTGTGATAAAGCTCATCGAAGTTTTGCCTTCAACTTCTTCTGTAACATATAGGAGCATGCAAACAATGAATGTTAGCAGTTGCTGAACCATTAAGTATCAAAGTTCGTGAACAAAAGCGGGAGTTTTTTACTAGCTTTCTTTTCACTGAACAGCGCAGGTGCGCGTAGAGCTTCCCGGCGAGCGGTTTTCTCTTCAGATTCATTTGGTTTTCGATCATCAGTGGCAATTGCAGTGGAATTTTCCACGCAACAACTCTGCGGGAAAAGCTTATCAGTTTTAGTTGATTAAAATTTAAATTCAACCCTCATCTCAACGGAAATCCTACCTCCCGTAATTGAAATTTAAATTCAACTCTCATCTCTACCCCAAATCTTACTTCACTCACAATAAACACTTTTATTGGTTCACTCGAATTCAATGATTCGATTTGAATATTTTGTTTCGCAATCCTGATAAAAACTACGGAGATTTTAGCTTGTGGAAGAGCGTTCGACGCAGTCTGAAGCTCAGTTCACTTTTTCGAGTTAGAGAGAAGAAAACATTGAAAGCATATCAAAATATTTCAAATTTTCAAACCCAAACGCTTCATCTCAAAATTATATGAGTGTTTCATCACTCCAACTTCCTGAAATAATACAGACAGAGAATCAAACCACACAGAAAAAGAAAGTTGATTGAAAATACAAGTCAACTGTTGCATTTCAATCCTCCGACTTCCTCTGAAGAAACTTGAGGGACTATTAAAATATCCTTTTCATTTTATCGAGGAGCTTTGAACAAGCGCGCGTTATTGCCCGAGAACCTACCTCGTTTTTGGCCAATGTTTGGCTTCTCGTTGAGAGTCCGCGAGTTTCATAATCCCCCTGGGACGTCCAATTAACGAATCTTCACTGCGCATCGCACCAACTTCCACACAACTCGGAGCGAAGGAAAATAAAGAAACGGTTTCTTCAGAGCAGACCCAGGAGATTTCAAGTTCCGAAGCTCGAAGCCACATTCCGGTTTCCGTGTTGGTTTTTGAGTGGCGCTTTTCAGTATCGGGGAAATGTTAGCGTCGAAAATTTTCCATATGTTCTTAAGACATTTTTGGAAAATGAAAAGCAAATTAAATTTTCAAGCGATCAAAACTGTTCTTACTCAAGTGGTGGTAAATTATGCTGTACTTTTTTTAATGCTCAGAAAAGTTTCTGCTCCATTGGTGTTCGTTGGCATTGTCGCGCGATTTCTAGGTTCATTTCATGATCGTGATATTCATAAATGGTGAAATTTATTTATTTTATAACGGAAGATAATTGACACAGAGAAAAATTACACTGACTATTTTATTATTAAGTTCTGATATGTTTATTTCCTAATGAATTGCACTGGGAAGGTTTATTATGTAGATGCGGTAAAGAATGTCTGTTTCAACTAAGACTAATTCTAAGGTTCAGCTGAATACCGTAGAGTGATGTCAAGATTGATGCTGCAGATAAAAAGATAACGAGTAATTTCTCTTTCAGAAGGAAAGCGATTGTGAATCTTGACTGTGATTCAAAATCTTAACGAAATGAGTGCTTCAAAACATGGAATTTGTTTGTGAGTAAAAGTTTTTCTTATGATCGACAGTTAGTGCTTCTTAGGAGAAATATAACTTGAAAAAGCTTTCAGATACGTTCATAATTACTTTTATGAAATTTCAGATCAATTGCTCGCTGACAAATAAGGAACAGAAAACAATCAATTCAACAGTTTCAGTCAGCAAAGTACATGAAAAGATTTCAGCGCGTTGAAATGAAATGTCCTTCGAAAATTTCACGGACACTCTTCGCTGAGGATATTTGTGCCAGCATAAAAATGTTCTACTTTGAGCTCGAGGTAATGAAATAGGAACAGCGTAGATATGGTCTACAGCAATTCCCGGGCAGCGTTGGATGTCAGATGCACGAGACGACGTTCCCATCAGCAGCTATCAAAGGGAAGCCTCTCGGTGGCAGGCCTCTTCGCTGTTTTGACGGTGCTGCACTCAGCGACCGCCACCACCGCAAACAAAGGTAAGAAGTAACATTTTACGAACAAGGCGTCGTCAATATTCAGAGCGAGCCTAAACATTTCAGGCGTTCACGTCACTCGGCAAATATTCATTGAATTCGATATCGCACCGAACTGGTTTCCGAAGATAGGGCGACGTTCATTCCCATGCCGATGCGTAAAAGCGCTTTTATGATTGACCGCTTTGTTGGCATCCATTAGGGAATTGTACCGAGTGAGAATTATGTTTTTTCAGCATGTTCAGAAAGAACATTGGACATATCCCTGAGTCTAGCCCCATGGTATTTTTTGAAGGCATGATTCGGAGTGGAAATGCTCGGACGGGAATATTCCGTGTACCTGACTGATGTGAATAACGCACTGAAAAGGTCACGTTTGCCACACCTAAGACTCTTAATGAATCCATATGTTTTCATTCATTTAAGCGAACGTAGAGTGAATGAAACCGGTAATTAATTAACGGCGGAACTAATACATGCATCGTCAAACGATCTCTAGTTGGCATGAATAAATAAACTAATTTTAAGCAAACTGTTGCAATAATTTGGTCTCGCAGACTGTGGTAGGCTCGATTTACGCACTGTGAGGGCCCTACCAACGGGACGGACAACTGAGCTTAGAACCAAGATTGATCTTCAGCAGAAAATTCACTCGAATGAATTAAGCATAGTCAGCCGATTTAATCGCTTTCTTCGTTGACTTTACGTGAACTTTCGGGGAAGCAAACGTTTGAATGAAACTTAGTTTTTGTAATAGTGCGACTGTGTTCTTTTTTTAGAGCGTTTTTTTATGATTTTTTAAAATCAAGTAACGTATCGAATAACGCTCGTGCTTGTTCATCATATCTATACTTCATAATCAATTTTCCTCAAAACCATTTGATTCAATTGATTTCGCTTGAATTCATGCAAAAGAAAGCTTTTGAGATTACATAACGGGAAAAAACAGTGGCATCTTTACGAAACTAAGCATGAATATTGTTTGCGAGCGCTGAAATATTATTACTCTTGCGGACTTTTTGCATATGTGTACCAGAATAATTTCCACTCTTCTCTGAAACACTTTAGTATTTCCCAATGTCGAAGTGTCAGTAGTTCTTTCAAATATTTGACTGGCTTAATATCGTTGATTTGTTCGCCCAAAAAAAAGTAACTCATTTGTACGACGCAAGGACTTGAAAACGCCAAGGCGAAGGCTTGAGAAAATGCCATGAATTTTCTGTATTAACTTTTACGAAATTGACCTAACTGTTCTTTGGCTTTTTTGAGCAATCGAATGGATAAAAGTATGCATCACTGTTAAAAATCGTGCATCACGTGTGAAACGTACATTTTTTTGCACCCATTGAACTTCCACTTTAGAAATTTCTTTTAGAACATTTCAAACGAGTCTAACTAGCAGAGGAGACAAATGAGAAAATACACAGATTCAACCCTGCACGGACGTTCAACTCGGATTTAAAACGCAATTTCTGATGTCAAACTGCTAGTCTTCCCTCGACAGCTGGTTTGACAAAACGTCCAGGGCCTCACTCATAATTACGAGCTCGAGAGTGGCTATAAATAAGTAGCCCCATCAAGCCAATCTCATTTTATTGTGTTCTGTCTCTTAAGACCGGGACTGACATTCGGGCCTGGTTCTCCAGCAGCCTCTTCATAATCCTGAGGGTTTCCAGCCTGGCATCAGCCAGTCCTCGTGAAGTATTCAGGGGGAAAAATCAGGAACTAAAACTGTGCGACTCTTTTTGAAAACAGTAAGAAACGTAATTAATTTCTTCCAGTTTTAACTTGGAAAAAAAGTGTGCGTTCTTAAATCTTCTGAAGTAATACTGTGGAATGGATGTTCCCGGTAGCATTGATTTCAATGAGACTCAAAAGTTACAATTGTTCGCCGAATGAAATGAGATGGTTTAATCTTCAATTTGTACTATAAATGATTGATCGGCGAGAGAGGTCTCGTTTAGATTTCACTTACCTATAGAAAAAAAAAATTCGAAATGAGTTCAGTCCTAATTATACATTTACTGTGAAAATTGACCTAGCGAGATTACTTTGGAAATTGAATTTTATAGCTAGCTTATGCACAATACTTATACATTGGCGTATTTTTTATATTAACATCTTTGCATTCCTTGAAGATTTCTTCAAGTCAAGCTGTCAAATCAAAGAAATACGTTACTGTCAGTAATTACTTTCAGGAAAACGAAATTTTGCTCGAGGGGGGTATGGCTGTTCATTGAATTTGAGGACGAATAATTTGACTGTTTGATTTGCTGGTATGATGGAACACGTGATCTTTATACCTTCGCTAATCGCCTACGCCTTCAGAACTGCCGCGTATTTGGTGAGACGATGTTCGATCCAGCGACGTTCTCGTTTTTGTTTCGTGACAATGGGGTAGGAATTTAATAAAAGAACGATGATAATTTACCGGTCTCGAAAGTATCGTTGTCATGAACAGGTTATCTTTTGTAGAGCAGTAATTTCAGTGAGGGTGTCACGAAGGGAAAAATGTGATCGTAGGTATTCAATCTTGAGATGTTTGATAGTTCCTTCTTAGCTTAATTCACAGCCATGGCTGAAAAAACTTGAAGCGTCAATCGATGATTAAGAAACTTTGAGGCCATTTAATAGTGAAACTGTAAAGGAAAAGAGTTCAGCAAGACTACAAATTTCTTTTCAGGATTTTTACCAACAAATAAGGAGCTAAAAATTAGTTGAAAGTAAATCTGTCTCAAAATTTTCAAACTGTATATCCTTTGAGAAGTATTACATTAAAGTAAAAATGCTTCATAAAGTGATAACCAAGCTTAGATTCGCATATAAAAGAAGATATTATCATATCTTTTTGTAATCTTTTCATCAATCTTCGAGAGCTAATAAGTACAATTAGTATACGGCTTACGCTTTAAAGAAATACTTAATTAGGGCGGAAATTTTCTGCGAGACCTAAAACGCACCGAAGAGCTGCATGCACAATGCTAATTGCCTTCGAGTAGGCAAATTAATTGTTCAATCTTTGATTATTACCGCGGAGTTACATTTCACATCCAAGTAGGCCTAACTTCTAGTCGGACTGAAAGCTAACGCTCGTGGATTTTAAATGGTTTCATTTGATTTTTATGTGTCGAGTAGTTGACAAAATCTCATGAAATTTTTAGCTACGTTTACGACAGAACATAAATCCAAAGTATTCTTGTCCTGAGGATATTTTTGACAATACTCTAAAAGAGTATATGTGTGAAATATAGCGGTTCGTGCTAAGTCAGATTCCCACGGTGCTCTTAATCTTCTGCATCCTTTGGATGTACAGAAATAACTTATGCTGGGTAATACATGAACAAATATTCCCGTCTGTCTTCTTATTACAACCGTACTGGTATGCGCGCGGCAGCTATTATGAGCTTGTTGCAATCACAAGTGTTACAATCTTTATGCTTATTACAACGAACTTGTCACAATCATTCTGCTATACGTGCGGCAACTATGATGAGCTTGTTGCAATCACAAGTGTTACAATCTCAAAGCTTGTTTCAACGAACTTGTCACAATCATACTGGTATGCGTGCGGCGACTATGACGAGCTTTTATACACACGGCGACGGAAAATTAAACTTTGAAATTGAACTTTCAATGACCTCGAGTAGCTTTTCTCGGTCGTTTCGTGCTCGCGTTTGCTAATTATCATCGTTAGGACCAACACCCAAGCGCGTAATTGCCCACTTTTTGGGCACCTCTGCGCGTCAAGAAACTCGCACGTACGCACATTACTGCGTTAAAATCCCGAGTTGACGGGCCTCTGTGCAAGCTCTAATGACATTCACCCAGGCGTTTTTATAACGACTCTCATAGTTGTTTTGGTTTCCGCAGAAATCAAAACGTACCGTTAGAGAACATTCAAATTGGTAATGTGGCCCTTTTTTTCTTTTGAAGACGATCTTTGATTTTGCTTTGAAAAGGTCACAAATTGAGTCTTCAAGTAATCTTCGAGCTCGACTGAGAAGAAAGATGACGATTCCTTTACGGGAGCAATTACGTGTTCTAAGAGACGTGCCTTTTAACTCGTACCATTCATGGTGCATTCAGCAGACAGTCTGCGGGCGCAAGGCGCACAGACGACTATTTCGAAACCTCTCGACGCCTAATTTTTACGGAAATGTTTAGCACGTATAGAACTAGCGGAATTGAATTGCAGACTTTTTCAAAAGGCAGATGTGGAGCGAATTGAGGCCGCAACTTGGACGGCCACGCGCTAAAAAAAAAAAAACTGTTACACGAAGGAGGCGTTTGTCGTCGGAGGAAGAGTGGCCGTATCCAGAATTTGCTTTGTGATAGAATTCTTCGCGTATTTGCCGATATTAACTTTATGTATGTCCTCTTCGCCATGTTCTAGAGTTACATATTAATTTATTAATATGTAATACATAATAAAATAGGTTCCTCTAGATCTGAATAAATATAATGCTCTGAACAGAGGAAGTGTACAGTAATTACTTGGGTGTGAGACGTGAGTATTTAACGAAATAAAAAAATATATGGTCTTTCTGCACCACCGAAAGAAATGTCTAAATTGCATCAAGTTCAAAGGAAATCGTAGACGCAAATAAACATTATTTTCATCAGTAATATTGCTATGGAATGATTGGGAAGGGAGTTTACTTCCGCACGTACTTCAAATCATATACCTTTCTATAAAAGGTTAAACAAATTTACTATATTTTTATAGATTTTTCTGCTGATTGAACTATGGGAACTAGTGACCCCAGGGAGGCATAGTTATAGGTTACCTATAGATTACGTCACCACTGCTATAAATAGACAGGCCTTCAGGACTCCTGTAGTTTATGCCCACATTACTTCATTCAATTTTCACGCATCCTTTGCTTCTCTTCTTCATCCTCGCTTTCTCTTCATTCTCAATTTGCTGTTTCTATGCTCAAGATGGACTCGGTAGTTTCAAAAGAATACTAGTGAAGCTAATCTGTTTCTGTGTATTACGACTTGCTGTCGTTTTTGACGACTCGGGTGCACTAGTCTCACCGCACAAAACTGGAGAGACGAAGATAATTTAAAAAATTATTTTCAGTATATTCATACTTTTCTCGCGAACTCAATTAGCTCTTTCAGAAGGTGGTTATAATTTTAGCCATTGAGCCTAACCCAAGGGACTCGCACTTTCGTGTGTAATAAAATAATGAAAGGAGGCTGGCTGCTCACCATACTCAGAAAGGTCTGCAATTGACTGTTGGTGATAATATCTAGCGATTTATAGGCTCATTTTTTGAAAATATTACTTTGAAAAATACCATGAATATATTATGCTGAAATTACTCTCTGTTCAGAAAGTTGTGTACACGTGAGTACTCTGGAAAAGTGAAGGGTGATTTTTAATGACGGAACTAAAAAGAATTTTCGTCAACTCCCATAATAACGAACGGCATTTGAAAAATTTAGCATCTATGAAATTCTGAGACACGCCACTTTTATTTTATATATTTGTATCCTTAGGGGATACTTAATTGATGGGAATAGTTTACCGTGATAAGCAGACGCATCTACACATACTCCAGGCATCCATAGAAGCATTAATCCGGCCAATTGGACCAGACCTCGCTAGGGCCGTAATGAACAGCCTCCGTACATGAAGAATATCGTCTTAGAAAGTAATTAAAGTAAAACTTGAAGGTTTCAGGTTGTGTTACTTTTCGGTTTTTCAAAATCCTTCGGTTATTTCAGAAATTATGATAGATTTTTCTTGGCCGACTCATTACAAATCACCTCGTGTGTGCAGAACTGATCAGCGATCTAAGCCACAGGGTGAGTCACAACTACAGCCCATTTTTTATTTACTCTATTTGATGATTGGTATCATGGTTACCCTCTTTCATATTTCTGTGGGGTAAAATTTTTAAGCTGGATGTAAAATATCAAGAAAAAATGCAATTAGGTAGTCATGATACCTATGGCATTAAATTTAAGATGATTCATTGTTAATGAGCCCCACTCCATATTTCCAAATTTAAAAGTGATTACGACCCAAGATCGTGTGCTTTTACTGGTAGGAAACTAAGGCAGAAAAATACAGAGTTCTCATAGAATAGCATATCAATTATTTTCAAATGTGCTATTCAGACTGTAATGTGTGTACGCCAAGTACGCGTCATATAAGGCAACAAATTTATCAAACTGCATTCACTGAAAACGTTATTTTTCCTGTGTGCGCACCGGAATTTATGCTAAAATTAATTCCTCTGTTTTTAACGCTTCTTTTTTGACTGATTTTTGAGAAAAACATTTCAAGTGGTTTTGCAAGGGAAATTACCTTTGTTCGCCCACTGTATTTAGTGAGTCGGAAAGTTTTAATATTTTAATTGCAGTTGAAAGGCCTCGAGAATTTTGTGCCTGATCTCACAATGGCTGAACACAAGCGTTTTACGAGGGCTGAAAACTGAAATTTTTTTGAAACTGAAGGGCAAACAGTGCATGCGATCCACGTGTGCTGGCTAGAATTCTAAAAATAGTACATGAAATAGTCTACGCTTGCGCGTCGTATCCTTTCTCATATAATTATAATCTCATAATTATATTTCTCATATAATTTTTAATTTATAAAATAAAGACATTCTCTACGACCAGCCATACATCATCTTAAAAATTTTCTTCGCTTAATCCTGTTGGCACCCTGGAGGCCTTGGATCAGTTCGGGCACCCCGTCACATGCTGCACAGATGTGCTGCCTTTTTCAGGCATGTCGTGTTTTTCTCTGACTTTCCCTTGACGAGAACTCTGGCCGGGGGACCGGGGACCTCCAGAGGAGGAGGAAACATTTGTTCGCTCAAGCTACGGAGTAACACGTACATTACTTTTGAACAACAGTACGAAGATACTTTTTGTAATGTATTTTTTCATGATTAGCTAACAAGCAATCACAATAGAGATGTTAATAAAGATGTACCAGTAGTTTAGTTACGTTTTGAGTTAGCCAAACGTCGTCTACTGCATCGACCATTGTGAACAGAGCGACAAACTTTGATGTAAGGTCGTCTGTATTGTGTGTCAAGCCGAGCATGTTTACCTTTACCAGTGAATTATGATTCCCAAAGATCCATGTCCTCTCTTGTATGTAGATCAAGGACCTAGAACTCTCGCAGGGAAAAATACACATTAAACTGGGTTTTAATTGAAGAAAATCCCATTGAGTGGGAGAGTAAGCTGTTGTTTCTAACATTTGTCTCTGCACCTACCAAGTGCAGCATAATTTCAATAAAAATATTGTTAGCGTAGCATGCATTCTGAATTTATTTTCCTGTTATTAAATCTTGGAAGAAATTGATTAATTAACATGATAGTGAAGAAATGCTCAACAGTGAGGGAAACTTCAATTCTAAAAATCATAAATTATCTATGATGTTCTAAAGCGTCTTAACAAGCGTTCAAGAAATTTTCTTTGTTAAAATACATGTTATGTATAAAAAAACTTGCAAACCAGTCTTTGTCCGTAAACTAATTTCATCAGAAACTATATATATCGTAGACCGCGTGCCTTAGTGCCAATTCCGGGAATTTGTCCAGCAAGTCTACACTAAAATGATTTCTGCTGGCGCGCCTGCTATAAATCAAATGTACCACCTCAAAAGCGCGTCTAACAGCTTTGTTAAAGTTATTGAATGAAAAGTATTAAATTGTTTTCAAACGTAGAGTATCATGTGCGCAATGTTAAAATAATACGATGAAACTTATGCCCCGATAAAATGAAACTACCGGGAAGAAATCAATTAAGATATCATTCTTCGGTGTTTTAATTCTCGTCACACATTTTTTGGATCAACTTCTTGCTTCCTGCAGTCGTCATTTTTGGCATAGATCAGTGTAAATTAGGGCTCTTGTTCTGTGAGAGTAAATAACGAAGGGATGACTTGCGTCTCTCTGAGCCAGGAGATTATGGAGAAAGCGAAAGCATTTAATAGCGACGCAAGTGTCCCATCTATTTAAATTGTCTCTGGTCCGATTTTTCTGGAAGGCACCTCAGTGGATCTCCAGCAGCTTACGTCTCACAAGAGTTTTCAACAGATTTCTCTACAGCATCTACTTCAGTACTGGTGCTGCACGTACCCATGATTTTAGAAAACATTTTCTATAGTGTTTGACGGTCGATCTAGTTGGCACCGCTCTATGCAAGGAACGACTGTTAATAGAGTTGTTTGCAAGAATTAATCCATTGCTCTGCCGAAAAGGCGACTATACATTTGCTAAAGGAAATGCTTTGAGGTTCTAGGAGAGAGGCCTCATCATAATGAGTCATCCGAGGGTCCCTGATACCTTAGTCTCTCAGAAGATACTTGGCTAAGTATTATCTAGCCAAAACAAGAGACAATGCTGATGGAAAACGCACTTTCTTTGCCTCGATCTCCTCAATGAACACAAATTTCATAATATTTGAACTCTGTAAAATTCACTTCTATAATTTCAGTTTCCAACTTATTTCGATTTTCATTGGTATTAGTATTTCAATTTCATCTTAAAATAACAACTCCGAATATACGACAGAAGTAAGACCATCTCAACAGAAAATACGTTTATGCTTGAGACATTCCCGTGTGTGTTGATAATTGGGATACTTCTTGCACTCAGGTTGCAATTTTTCCAAAATAGATTTAGATTCATGAATCACAAACTGAAAATAACTCTTCCCAGACCGAGAATCTTGATTCAATGTCCTGTACAACTGCACAAACAGCTACGATTTCCCCTCCTTAGAATTTCATCTGACTTGTAATTAAGGCAAGCAGGCGGGACGAGCGGGAACGGGCGTACCATTTTTCGTTGTTAAAGGCAAAATGAAAAGTCGGCACAAAATGCCAAGGCTCTGGTAAATCTTTCTGAACAATTTTGTCTGCAATCTAGAAACGTAAGAGTGAGCAGGACGGGATCTCTCTTCAGTAACAGAGGCTGTTCATGCCTCGATTATTTAGATGCTTCCATTAGTTTCTTCTCATTCATTATGTTCAGAAATTAATGGTACTCACATTGACAGTAAATAAAAAATACAAAACCACATTTCACCAGTTAGTAAATATGCCAAATTCATCATTTTTAAGATATCGAGAAGTAAACATTATCTAGAACGTACTTTTCCCAGCAGTTGGATAGAAATCTTTGCGCCAGTTCCATGGCCAGCGAGGTATCCAGATTTGACACTTTTAGACTTCCTCTTCCAAGGCCACGAAAAGAGCTTAATTTACGACACAACAGTGGAGGCAGAATTGGACTTTGTTAGAAGTATAATTGAACTTCAATAGGATTCATTACCGATGATCCACGAGTGTTTTCCCCAGGCTCGCTTCCGTTTAGGTATCAGATCTACGTTGGCTTAGCGGATGGACATTTTGAACACTTATTGTTATGCCAATACAGTAGTAAAATTCCCGTGGTCAAATGACCTTCCGTCACCTACGACGCTGGGGACTACTCCCCTCTCCCCCTCCCAGTAGTTACATAGACCCTACTCAACTTTTAAATTCAATATCTCGAAGAAGATAAATGCTTGAATTGATAATTATTCCTGAAAAAGTTGTACATTTCATTCGATATGTCTATTGTCAAAGTTTGCATCATTAGTTTCCAAACACCCTATGTACGTATGCAGCGCTTCTGGAGCATATCGCTGCTAAATCCTCAGCTCGGAATATCTGCCAACTTACGTGACTTGCTGAAATGAAGAATGAGCTTCCCATCGCAATGCCCAATTTCTGGACAATAGGTTGAAGTACCATCACACAAGAATATTTATTCGATTAGGTCATACATTCAGCTCAGTGCTGCAAAGTTCTGGTTAACAAATATATAGTCATTTTTCAAGTTTAAAATTTTGATTTTGGTTGTTTAATGATGCGCATTTTCCAAACTTTTAACACTCAGTCAATATGCGCGAATGAAGACTAGTATTATTTCTAGATTTCATTTAAACAAATTGTGATTTTCGAATATTTATCTCAGCCGAGGTATCATGCTCGTGTATATTATCTTTTGGACATACAAATCTAAAGTTGCAATTATTCTCTAAATGTATTTACCCTTAATTTGATAATCCTCTTTTTCTGAGGTAATATTCTTTTTATATTCTATATAGAATAAGGCCTTTCATATTTAACTGCTAATTCATCAACAAATCATGATCTTGAATTTAATTTTTCAATTCCATTTATAGGCATCCACAATTTTGAGAAGTGTTTTTGTAGAGTTGACAGATATAATTTCGCGATTATTTAAATTAACACGCAAGAAAAAATGACTCCAGAAAATAATTCCGGGGCAACGCAGAGGGATTTTAAAATTAGAAACCTCATCAAATATTTTTCACCGAATACGAAGCGATAACGAGATCTTTCATTTTGCTAATCGACAAAATTGACAAAGATATTGAAATTAGATCATGGCAAACCAGACGGAATTTTAATTTCGATGTATAAAGGCTGCTGCTCCTAACGTGGCATCTCACAACGGACAGATCGAGTCGGAATTATTTGAATTTGACATGAAAATATTAGATCAAAAATTTCAACCGAAATAATTGTCAAGCAATGGAATGTAAAATATTTTTTTTCATCATACATACAGAAATTCAGTGTTTTAAACACATTAGTTGCAGTTTTCGATTTTAATTGGGACATTATAATGGGAATAAACTTTTCAGAACATACGATTTTGGTTTCGTGCGGCATTATGATTAAGGCTGGACTCATGCCAGAAAAACATACGAAAGTCTTCTTTTCTCAAGTACAAAATTATGGCTCTTAATGATGTTTTTTGGAACAAATTGACAGTAAATTGTTAATTAAAGAAGACATATCCACCATTAAGTACGCTGGGCCTTACCTAAAATGTAATGAAAATACCATAATTAAAGCATATATAAAAGTGCAATTTGGAGACGGTCATTATTTTCCGAACCTCCTTATGGACAATCCGAATCAGTACTTCCAGTGAGTCTCTCACTAGAGAATCAGACACGGTTCAAAACACCAATCCGATATTAAATAGGCAATCTCTGCGTGGAACGATAACAAATTTTCTACGAGAATTCTATTTCGGTGGTGTAGTCTAGAGTGGAAAGATGCTTCCCGTAAAGGCTCTCAGCTCGATCACATTAGAGGCTGGTCTGTCTTAAATAAATTGGTTGAAAATAAGGTTAAATGCAGAGGTGATGTCAGGTATATTGAAAACTTTCAGGCAGATAGAACCTTGTTTGTTTTCAAAGTATTGTTCGCACCACGTTACCTCCTGAATGGGTTTCCGAGTACAGGAGCTGACTCACATTGAAAATGCGTGAAAGCCAAATTTATTTAAGTCAGAGCTATGTATTGCTAAATTAAGCAAAATTTGCCGCAACTAATAAAGTTATAGGAGAAAAGTCGCTAATATGAGAGCATTTAAGTTGAAAACCTGTACTTTGTTCATATATTTTTAAAATTCACAATGTGGATATAAAAAGGCAATGGCTGATGATTGAAATTGAAATAAAATACTGTTAATTGAAAATAACTGATCTCCCGGTTAATATATGTAGGGCATACCTCAAGAATTGGTCCATTCGATTGAGATTGTTATTGCTGTGCTTACCATAAGTTTCAAAGGGAAAGTGGAAAATATACTTCCCGGGGTATATCAAAAGGTATGTATTGAAACATAATAACATACCTTAATATTCGATTCCAAACTACGTATGCTATACTACAGTAGAGCATGAGAGGCTATGTTCGTCTGCTTCCAAAATCGTAGCCACAAATTATAGCCACAAATCGTAGCCACAAATCATAGCCACAAATTGTAGCCACAAGTCGTTCCCACAAATCATAGCCACTAATTGTAGCCAAAAATCGTTGCCATAAGTCGTTGCCACAAATCGTAGCCACAAATCGTAGCCACAAATCATAGCCACAAATCATAGTCACAAATCGTAGCCACAAATCATATCCACAAATCATAGCCACAAATGGTAGCCACAAGTCATACCCAAAAATCATAGCCAATAATCGTTGCCACAAATCTTTGCCATAAATTGTCGCTGCCAATCGTCGCCACAAACACCTCCACTGAACTTTTCCACGAATGAAATTTTCTTCCATTGGCTACGCAATGAGAATACAGCACCTGTAAGCACTGTCAATTAAAACCCTATAAATGCTAAAATTAAGGGATACTTGATAAGTTGAACCATCATTTCAGATTTCAGCAACGTTAGAAACGTCCAGCATTTTTTCGGATAAAATTCGTGTTTGGTTATCATCAAAATATATTTACCGTCTACATTCACTAATCTTACGTACATATTTTGCAAGCATTTGAGTCTGGTACGCAAAACTCACGAATTATTTCCATTACACTCCGCCAAAATATGATCAAAAGAACATTTGCCTGTACAGGAATGATCAGTTGCCTTTTAGTTGCGGTACAAGCGTGATACGTCACAGTAATAGACTCAATTACTCAAACTTGGCGATTTGCAGGAAAGTTAGATACATTATTAAAAATATGATAGAAATCCCTGCAGATCGTAATGTCCTGAAGAAAACAGAAATATTTTGTGTTGGACTGCGATAGGTAGTGTTGTACTCTTAGATTAATTTTAATGACATTTCTGAGTTTTTGAACCATTTTAGAAAAGACAGTGAGTGCCAAGCCATCATAGACGATAGCTCTGATATGTATGATGCATCTGAGTTGTGTTGGAATCGCATTGCATGTAAGAGTCGTTCGATACCCTGCACAGAAAAAGTGCAAAACGCTTCTGTTGTCGAAAGAAATATTAGTTTTTCGCAGGATCAAATACTCAGGAACAATGAATTGGGATTTGAACGCTTGAGTTCTCAAATGACAAAATTTTAACTATTGAAGTCTATCTTTGTAGAGGGATTTTTCATGAGTTCGCTGTGTGCCAAATGCTAGAGCCAGGGTGGGGTCGGTGCTATTTCATATCACGGAAACCATTGAACTTTCGATAGCATGGAAATCATGCGGAAAACATCATAATAGTTCTTCGAAATTTCAGCAAAAAAGCATGTTAATATATCTTATATGATAATACGAAATTAAATGAAAGCATGGAGAATTATTTTCAACCCAAGTTGACAATGAAAAAACTTGTCCTTCAACCCATATTGGAAGACGCCACTCGTTTTCAGCGAACCATGCGTTCCCAGTCTGCGTGTGAGTAAAAACACCTTTAACATTACTTTGCAATTTTCTTTCCTAGGCGTATGGCGGAGAGTAGAAGCGCTGTCGGAGAGGGAGGCGGTGTTACCATGCGAGGTTGGGGCCCTCGAAGAGCAGGACATGATCTACGTCGTGCTCTGGTACAAAAACGGAGAAAAGGAGCCCATTTACAGGTGATTCATACTTACCTGAGACCTACAGGGCGCCGGCGTTACTGCCGCAGGGCTGGACTTACTGCAAGAAAGAGTTTTTGGTCTTTGTTTTGCGTGTTGAAATGCTTCTCGGTCGTACTAACCTGAGACCTACAGGTGCTAGCAGTGCTGCTGAGAAACAGAATTTATGTTTATTACAGCCAAGAGTTTTAAATGTTTGTTTTGCAGGTTTGCAAAATCTGTTAAAGGCACGTGTCCTGCAAATTGGAATTTTGAGAATTTGTTTTTCATGTTTGATGTATTTGTTGAAAAGGTGTGTTGATATACATATTATTTTCTGCTGTGGAGATTTTAATATGAAATACGTTTTTGAAAAAGGTTTGTTGGAAATTTATTTTCCTCTTTCGATGGTGTAATATTAAGGAAATAATGTAATATTGGGGAAAGAATTTCATGATATAGTTTACTAATATTATAATTGGTTATTACGACGAAGTTTCCTAACAACATTTTTGTTTAATTGTGCCTTCAATTGAACTTTTATGTTTTTATTTTTCAATGCACACTATGCCCCAACATGTCATAAATTACCACACATAGCTTAACATACCACTCCTTACCTTGATACCCAAACCACATCCTATCTCACTATTCCATAGCACAGAAGTCCAAACATCACCATGCCTAATCGTACCACCAATAAAATGCCAAAATATACCATACCTGACCAGACAATATCATTCAGCGTCACAAAAAAACAATCAAAGTAATAAAAAGACAAGGGTCTAAACACGCATTCGATTCCCTACCACAATACTCTAACGCGTCAGAGGTTAATGGGTTGTTTTACTGATGCAGATCGGGCAGCAAGGATTTTCCAACAATTCATCGAATATTTATTTGATGATTTGTTGAAAATATTTACAAATCTAAGTCCCGGGTGACTCTCTGCCATAGCATCAAATCTTTCACCGAGCAAATGCTCACTCGATTTTTGATTAATTCCTATCGAACAATATGTGCTTTACGCAGTGAACATACCGCGTCACAGCAGGTTATTTCCTTGCGTAGAAGCTATTAATGACGTAATAATTGAGTGGGGTGGAGGCAGCCGAGGATAATTAGCAATATGCGTTATCTGACTGACTTGGTCGATCCCTTCGGTGGAGGTCTTCGTAATGACCCATAGCAAACAAACAATTTATCTTCATTTGCATAATGGCGACGCGAGAAGGGCCCGGACCGTCCATCATCTCCCTCACACGGCCTTCTTCACCACTGAAATGCATCCCTTTCAGTTGAAATATTTTTTACAGGCACTCTAACACATGAGCAATGATTTAAAATATACGAGAACATCTCACAAATTCGTCTTCAATTTGCATTACGATTTACAAAGTAACTAGAATGCTGATAACTTAGGTGCAGTGATCATATGTGTTGTTGTTCTTTCGCGTAGCCTTCGCAACAAGGTTTAAATGAGCTTGCGTAATGTTGCACTTACCCTAGAATATTTATGTATCGCAATGAATATCGATTTTTATGCATATTTTTTCGTAGAATACATTAAAAACTTTTAAACTTTTTGCAGGTCAGCGTAAAGTGGAGATTTTATTTTGAAGTGATTCACTGCTGCTATCACGGGAATAATTCTCACTAATATCATCGGCTTCACGCACATACCTAAAAATGATTTATGCCAAGAATTCAGGGTGTTCTTCGAAAATGTGCTCTATATATCTTACAGGATGTGAGTGGAGCCGAAATCACAATTCAGTCGACTGTGCTCAGCCTCTTTTAATGAGTGGAATTATATTCGGCAAACGTTGACATATTAACTCCTGGGAGAAGCTTTCTGTACAGAATTTTCATCATTAACTTCCACTGCAGTTACTTCACGAATTTGCGAAATCGTGAAAAATAAAACTTGCATTTGTGATCGAACTAAGCTACCCATCGAACTATTTGTTAAATGAAGTATTGCTGGCATAGTTTTATGAAGCGTAACTATCTGAAAAACTATTCATTCATTACCAAGCCAACAGAGAATAATTCTTGTAAAATCGATTTAAACGTACCAGCTTAAAAAATTAAAGGAAATTCTTCATCTGAAGAACGAGCATAGCTTTCCCTCGGTGAACCATTACTCAGGCATTCCCACGAACCCAGGATCATTTGTTGTGACCGATCGTTGAGATCCAGGAATGTTTGTCCGGATGCTCGTTGAGAATTACGACTTCTACTAATAAACTCAAAAACATATGCAAGGTTACCGTATCCTTTTGTTTGGGCTGCAAAGTGTAATATCATGTAAACTTCAACTTAAAAGAGCATAAGGATAATGAAAATACATTTGTTGAGAATGTTCCTTCGTTACTCATGCAACTCGCTTCATAACTTTTGTTTGGCAAGCGATAAGAAGCACAAAATCGCTCTATGCGTCGTATAATTTTCGTTTTAAAAAGTTTAATAATTTTCTCATATATTTCGTGCTGGGTATCTGGGGTTTAATGCGAGAGGCCTATGCATTCACCAATTTTCTCTCGAGGAGACTGTTCCAGCATTCAACTTTTCCAATTCATTAAAAATAGATTTAATTTTGTTCATAACTTTGTTCTTCCGCCTTTGTTGAGGTAGTTCAATATTCCATCGATAATGGCTCATTATGAGGTCATTTTTAGCTTCTGAATAGTGAATGTAATTCCAAAGAAGAAGTTTTTCTTGGGGATTAACCAACTACTAATTAGTTTGGCTCGACAGAGGCGCTGCCACATCGGACAATACTTTGATTAGTTTGAGTTATGAGGTGCCCGATAAATTTTGCCAATCCCAAGCTTAGAATTACTGTCTCAACACGAAAGGATTCAGTTTTTCTTCAGAACTATCGTACTCAAAGAGCACAATTAGTCAGTAATTTTGTAAAATGTTGTAGAAATGCAGCTATTCCCGACGTATTATTAAATAGAATTACTAACCTTACGAGTCGAGTGGCAGATGTGCGTGATGAGCAGTGAACATTCACATGCTTGAAGCCTATTCTGATGCGCTGCATTACAACAATTCATAAGGAAATCATTTATACAAGTACATGCTCAGACGGTTGCTATGCTGTGACTTCGACTCATTTACTTTGTAATTTGTTTTTGCTCAGCTACGACAATCGGCCCCGAGGTCTGCAGCCTGCAGAAGACCGACACATCATTCAGAGCCCGGTGCTGAAGGGCCGGGTCAGTTTCAGGCCCGGCCAAGTGCCCGCCCTGCACATAAGGCCTGTGTTCTCCTCAGACCAGGCCAACTACACCTGCCGGGTGGACTTTAGAATAGGTGAGGAGGGATGATGGTCCTGCCTTCTAACTTGACTGACCTTTCAATAATGGTAGAATTATAATGGTAATTTGATTGTTATGATGTATATAGTAATGAATGTCACAATAGTTTAAGTCATTTCATGTTCTGTAAATTGTTATAAAGTAATCTTTTGCATCAGTTCTGTCGCGTACAAATGGATATTTTGGTGAGGTTGTGTTTAGTTTGACTTTTTGTATTTGTTATTCTACACACCTGCTGGAGGACTGATGGTTATCAACATTTATTTTGGTCGCCACCACGGCTTCTCATTTCAACACAGTCACTTTCTGGAAGAAATAAACTCAAGCACTGGGCTTGAATACATGATAATCATAAATGAACTTATATGCCCCTAATTTATATTTAATTTTAAAATTATAATTTTCTTAGTTTTCTTTATCAAGGACGTTGATCACTTTAGCCAAAACAACAAGACACACTGAGCTAATTTCAGAATAATACTGAGCGCAGGGCTGAACTCGTTTGTCGTTTGTTTTTTACCTATGGAACATTTTTCGTCGAACTTCATTTGCTAAACTTTCTTTTCTAGAAGCACGAGTGATCTTCTGCTTGTTATTTCAGATTTTTATTCGTACGTTCCGTCTAACAACTTATTTCCGAATTGAAACTTCAACTTTTCATTATTCCACACACACACACACACTCACACTTAAACGCACACACACACACACAGCTTCTATCGCAACCTCAGATTTTATTTGACCCCGAACAACGAACATCAACAACTATTCAGATGTCTCGAGAGGGCTTACACCTAAATGCATTTAATTCTCGTACATTGGGTAAATGTGATTCTTTTTCGTAATCAAAATACTGTTGATGCCCATGGTCTTGTGCTGCTACTGCCATTCCTGATAAATAAAGGAGGGAGCTGGTCCCACAGAATATAAATGTTTATGGGAATTCCCCCGCAGTTCAAGCTCTTAATCTCCAATGAAATTGGTTTGCTAAGCTGCTCCGTTTTTTCGCGGGAACTCTTCGAGCGAGGATTGCTGGTCAAATCCAACTCAAATGAAGATTGCACAGGTGTGCGAGACTTGATTATATTCATTATATGAAGCCAATCGCAATGAACAATGTGGTATATTTTACTCATTAGAGCCTCTGTTACGGAAGCTTCATTTTGAATTGCTGTAACATGGATACACACGGCAACATGAAAACCATTTACATATACAAACTCATAAATAATATTCTAGAAGTTTGGTGTAGCTCAAGAGCTCCATATGTGTTCATTCATTTATGGATCCAACATGGACGTAGAAATCTGTAATTTTCTCGTAAATACTTTCCATCCTGAAATTGTCATGCTATAAATAAATTAATCAGACTAATATTTTTTCAGCCTAAGTTTAAAAAAAAGAATGAGAGAAACTGAAACGAAGTGGAAATAACGAATATTTTTTCAAATATGAAACATTATTCGTGTCCAGTTTTTCCACAGTGTCTTCCCTTTTCCTCATACTTTCAGTTTTCAACTTCGGCACTGCAGGAATCGTATTTTATTTGTGTTATATAATGAAACAAATTGATGCCGACAAGTATTACGAGAATAAAACCTAACACGTTGCAACTTTGTAATAGAACGGAACTCAGAATAACCTTGACAATCGTATATCTAATTTCATCCTTCATTTGGTTCTCCTTATTTGGTCCTTCTAATTTGGTCATCCTTCATAGAGCGACTGTGTCGTCTTTTCAAAGTTTGAATTACTGTCCCGAGTAATCGGTAGCTCGGCCTAACGAGAAGTTCATAAACCTAGAGAACGGAAGCGGACCGTGCGTTGTACATACATATTCAAGACAATGATGGCCTAAGGACATGAGAAAATCAAAGGATGTTGTCGGGCCGACGAAGGCCCTCGAGATGCAATTTATTGCTTGAGACATGATTCAAAAGGCTTGCAAAATTAGACAGATATTTGATATTTCTTGTGAAGTTTTGGAGGTTTTGTCTTTCTGATAAAATATCTGGCGAAGCCAGTTGAGACTCTGGCACGAGTACTTCGGCCCGCGGATCTACTGAAGAATTTATCCATGCAGGTCACTGAGAGGAATAAGGTCCGTCTACGAAGAGCTTTCCAATCCTGTCAATGTACTTCTAGAGATACGAACGGAGAAGAGTTTTCTTCTACGCGTATTTCCTAATAAAACAGACGTTCTTCTGAGTAATATGTTTCTCGTAACTTATTTTCAAGTTATTGTTGAGGTGGCATCGGCATCGTAGAGTTTGCTGTAGTTTGATTCACGTAACCAATTTCTTTCTGCTAATAATTATTGAAATGATGCAGCCCGCGATTGTCTTTCTTTATTCGGTATCACAACGTGTTCAGAACGAGTGCCTATGTAGAACATTTTATTTAAAACGAACCAACAGGATGACCATATGTATTTTACTTCCGAATCGAATTGAAATGCCTATATTAGATGTTCACTCTGGATGAAAACCACATTCTAAATTTATATGTATGTCTTCGTGGTTCACACATAATTCATGAGAGTAACTATAATTTTGACATTATGACCTTATTTAAAGATTAGGATAGTGGATTCACACCTACTACGCCTCTTTTCATTTTAGATTTTCTTTTATTGCGTTCAAATAAAACTCAAAATGGGTGTTGATGAAATGTCCAATATACCGATTTTTGGTATTTCAGTAATGTCTTAACATCATGATTTCATGAAGTATACACAAGCAATAATAATAATACTATACATTAATTCAAGCCTCTTCAGTGTTTTGCAGCGAGAAGCTAGAAAGCACAACTTGATTGCCAGATACCCAGAAGTGTTTTCCAGTTGAGCTGGACAACAACTCAGCAATTTACTTTAAATATTTGAAGTATTTTGAGATCAATCCCGGGTATTTTCTGTTTCCTGCGCATCACCTGCGCGCTCCCGCATTTTATTGGGAAATAAATTCAGATTTCGAGCAGACTTGTCAGAGAACGCGCTTCCCGACGTCGCGTCGAACGATAACATGGCTCATTTTACGGGAAAATGCGCTGCTGTAGGAATCCAGTTTTGTCGCAGGAATGCCGAATGACGCGCCAAATTCCAAATTAAATTCAGCGAGATTTACGAAATTGTCCTCTTATCGCAGATTCACGGCTCACGTACGAGACATAATAGAAAAGGCGTGTCAAAAATGTTGCATGTTTATCGTCATTTTAGTTTTATGACTTTCTCTGGTTGCTAACTGCAGGGATATTCTGCTCTCACTTGCAGCAATCTTATTTCATTTTCAATACGTTTTTGAACCGAGTTTTATGCGTTTTGGCTTTAATTCTTGTTTATGAGGCAAAATGAAGCCTGCATTCATATTTGCCACGAGTAATATTTCACGGTAACTCACTCCTCAATCAGTTGGACATTTTTCCTTTTAATTGAGGATTTTCGACTCAACTTTGTTCCAATTTCGACATCATACTTATTAAAAACTGTGAAGTCAATTTATGCATATCTCAACTCCCTCATTCCTGATAATTTTTCCAACGCATGCCTTCCTTTCTGAGAAGCTGAACAATTTCATTCTTTTTACGCTCAGTACGAATTGGTTCTCGACGGCGTATTGCGATAGGTATTTTTGCGCCTACATTATGTACATTGGACCCGTGATGCTTCGAGGGAAATTTGAAGAAACCCAGTAGCAAGTTAGAATAGCCAAAGCCTACAGAATGTTAGGTTAATCAAGAATTTATATTTTAAGAGAAAGATCCCACATGCTCGTCGTATGTTTATATGCTAAGTTAATTTGAGTTTCAGTAAAAATGGTGACCTGAATGACTGATTTCCTGACTGAAATTTCTGTATTAGTTAATCGAATTACGTTCCATACTTCAGCTACCTGGACTTCTTAATCGTGCAAGTTAGTTATCAACAACGTCTTATATGACTCACGGCTGGGATCATCGTACTATTACTTTATTTATGCATCGACATCTATATACGCATGATGAGTACATAACATACTCATCATGAGCTTTCACTTTCCATTCGTAAATATCCCTCGAAAAATAATACTTCTCGTAGCATTCTCGAAAAACACTTCAATTATCAGTTATTCTGAGCAAACCCAACCAACTCAGAAGACCTGAGCGCAGTAATCCACAGTATTTATTCTCGAGATGGAGTCTCCACTAAAATTTCGTATCCCACAGCGAGCTCTCGCAGTACTCACCTCACCCTCCAAGTGGTAGTGCCTCCTTCGAGTCCGATACTGCAGGTGGAAGGGCGCCTGCTCAAGCCCTCAGATAAAATTGGCCCTCTACTCGAGGGTCAGTCCCTCAAGATTTCTTGCCTGGTCGAGGGGGGAAAGCCGCTCCCATCCTTGATATGGTACCGAGGAGAAGAGGTCAGTGTGGCAGCATGTGTGTCGTGAGTTTTGATATGGTACCGAGGAGATGATGTGTCAGTGTGGCAGCATGTGTGTCGTGAGTCTTGGTATT
>VOMN01053121.1:0-10640 GCA_014899125.1 Orchestia grillus | reverse complement strand
TTTTAGTTTTCTATCATCTGTAAGCAACAAAAAACTTTTCATGGTTAGCTGACCTATATGTAGGACGCCAGGCATGAATGGGTTAATCTTGCTCAGCTGTTTCATTTCGTCTGTGATCCAATCAGTGTGTAGTGGTTTGATCTTTCTGGTGGAGTATGGTGCACATTCAGCAAAGGCGGCTAAAAAATTGTCATTGAATATTAAAACTTGAATATCTATATTGTCAGTTCTCTCCGTCTTTCGAAACTTGTTCCTTGTGTCTAGTAGTTTATCTTGGAACCGATCAGGTGTGTAGAAATTTTAAGCGAAGGGTAACGAAACGCGATTTTCGTTTCTCCTTTGCAATATTCATTGCACAATCTACCGAAAGGTGATCTGAGAGAGATGGTAGAATTTCTGTACTAGAAATTGTATTGGAATTATTTGTAATTGTTAGGTCGAGAACAGTTTCCGAGTTATGAGCAATGCGAGTTGGTTCCAAGACCATCTGCGATGAGCTTAGCCGGTGTAATATTCTAGCTCACGGATTGCTTTTATTTGATTGATCGACGTTAAGTCACCGAATGTATGGTAGCATTTCTTGAGTTCAGATACTGCTCTAAATGTTTTTTCGAAACATTCCAATGTGAGACATAGTGATGCTCGAGGGGTGCCGGTAAAGGCAACCGACGATGAAGGATTTATGCTTGTTCACTTGTACGTTAAGCCAAACCATTTCTGTGCCATCGCACGCTTCTTTTGTTAGAAATTGAGAACTAGAAAAGATATCTTCCACGAAAATGCAAGATCCACTGCCTCTACCACTTTTAACGCTGTCATTTTGATAGAAAGAGTAATTTGAAATGTTGAAATATGAGTATTGCGATCGTGAATCAAACCACGTTTCAGATACACACAAAATGTCAATTTCTTCGGTTACCATCATCACTCGTATGACGTCTAATTTATTGTTTAGATTTCGGTCGTTGACGTGTTTAATTATGATGTTTTTCTATATAATGACGTTTGTGGTGAAATTGAGAATATGAGAAGGAATATGATTTTCTTAGTAAGAAACTTTGTTGAGGAAAATGGGAAACGCAACTTTAGAAACAACTTGAAGACTTTGCGGGTGACGTTGACCTTACTCTCACGGGTAAAGAGCTCTCGTTCGTAGATGAACACATAAATCTCCGAAAATGTCAGTGTGGATTGGAGTCTGTGGGTCTCGAAAGGAATCACTTTTCAGAAAGGTCCTCGATAGTAAACAATGGCTTAACCAAGAAATTTCATACAAATCTGTAAAGAAAACAAATATATCAGAGCTGTAGGCGGGACTTTGGACACTGTGGGTAAAATATGAGGGTAAAATAGATTACTATTGATTTAGAGGATTCAGCTGCAGGCGCGACTCGGAAGTAGATTTTAGGACAAGTAGACTTAAATTCGCCAATCAANGCGGAGTTGTAGGCGTTCAAGTGCCTGCAACCTTTGACACATAACCCTTACTACCCGTACGGATTATTACAACAACATTGTCCCGCAGTTAAGTGCCCCTCAAGTTACCACCCGTCTTGCAGCGAAATATACATTCATCCAGCCTGGGGCTTTAGTACCTAAAAGTACCGTTTGCCTCAAATCAACCCGCGTAGTCGTAAGGTACCAGGAGCCGCAGTACATCGTCAGTGGAAGTTGCAAAATCGAGCCACACCACAAGGAGCAACACGTGCGTCGACGACACTGCTGCAGTCAGATGAGGCGTCAGAAGACCTCGTTTGAGAAAATATGAACATGAAGCATGAGCAGCCACCGGTACCCAGAATTGCAGCCACATCTTGCTGGCGTTTCATGGACGTCGCATCACGCAAGAAGCGGCAATTAGAGCACCTCAGTGTAATTAACAAACGTCGACGAAAGTGTGCAAGTGATGGACAGAAAATGCGATTGCGGATGAGTTGGAGCTCGAGGTAAAGTGTGTTATTTTATCCTCTTTTTACTGTTAGAAGTGATAGCGGTATTAATTTCCTGCAATATGATATTATTTGTAACTTTGCCAGCGCTTTATTTATGCTGACCTACGCACTCATGTCATCTGTGTCAACATCTCTTTAGTTTCTCGCTGATTATGCATTCGCGTTCTCTGTGTTATTATTTGCAATTTTTTTACGCGTGACATCATTACAATAATGAATGCGGTTTGATTTAAACTGTGTTTTTTGTCCCATTCTTTTGTAGGTCAATGGGTGCACGTATATAAAAATGTGAGAGGTATGAAGCGACCTCTCAACCCTTGACGAGCTGGTTCGTAATGTAGAGCAAGCTATCATGATTCATTTGCCAGTGCAATTAAATGGTGATCTTTGCTCTTAGGAATAGAAAGAAACACATATCATTTTATCAAAATTTTTAGATTTCATTATCTTTATTTTTATGGCATTTTTGTGCTCGAACTAGGTGTCCCGTCACACGTTCGTCAATAGAGAGAGTGCACTTGCTCTGTCGCAAGGCATGTGTTGCGTCAGCTAGGCTTTGTTTTGTCACAGTAGCGTTTTGCTTATGGTGCATCTGTCAGACCTGAGCCATTTGTTCTCAAGGTCATGTCAACTAGTCGTAATGATGCGGAAGATCCATTCAGATTGCCATTATCTGTGTCGAGCTGCGAGCTAAAGTGGAAATATTTCCTGTGAATATTTACTGGGCACTGTTTGTAGCCCAGTCTTTTAAGGCTGGACTATTGTTTTCCAGATTCCATTAAAAGAGAAACTAAGAAGTCAATCAACACATAATATGTAGCAGTTTTGATCAAAAAATTTGGTCAGAAGCGAAATGTTCTTCGAGAAAACTTTTGGACAGCGTTTGAATTCAAAATTTACCTTAAAGATTTTGAGATTTATAATCTTTAGAAATGTTATATCTAATACTTGCAAACGCTGACGCAAAATCGTTTACTAGGATTTCTTATATTCTAAAGCATCCCTAAAATTCTACTGGTATAAAGAAAAACATTTCCATTTTGATGTACCTTTATAGAACGTAAAATAATATTCTGCTCCCGGAATTTCATCTGCTATCATTAGTTTAATGAAAACTTCTCACTGATGAAACCTTGTTTGAGTCGCAACACCAAATAAATTGGAGTAAGCAGTGATGTCGATATTTAGTAGAATATAAAAAACTGTAAGTTGTAATGCACGAACATCGACGTGCACATGATTAGTCTGTTTGAAGAAAGACCGGAATTTCATAAAACGAACTCGACGGCCAAAAGTGCAACATCAGGCACGTTTTAAACTTTCAAACTTCTCCTCTTTAATTGGAATCTACTGTTTCCACTCTTTCTAATAGAGCTGAAATTCTCCGCGAAACTTTTTTTTAAGGTCCTGTAGCTGTGACGATTTATTTGATTTTATATCTTTTGCATGTAGTAAGACGTTGACTGAGGGTGGTTTCCAGATGAAAAATAAAAGTTAGCGAAGGTCAGGCCTGTACGAGTAGAGTATGGAAGGATGTGGAAGGATGACCGCTTTTTAGGAGGCCAAAAGGTGTCTGCTGAACAGAGACTAGCGATATATATAAAAAGGTTCATTTTGAACGTACATCACCCAGCTCCCGTCTTGCATCAACCAGGGCCTGTTCATGTATATATCCCTCAAACGCTTACAACATTTGACTCAGAACTCGTTGTTTACAGTTTGACACAGTTTGACTGTGTTCTATGAATTTACAATGTACCAATCTTTTACAGTTGGGATGTGAAATCAGAGTAGGTTTTAAACTTCATCCACTCATTCTTGCTATTTGGGTTCCATAAGCCACTAGCGACATCGCGATTTACTCTCGCAGTTCTTTTGGAAACAGTGAATATCCAGAGACCATGTTTCACGAGATTTTGTCAATTTAAAAGTGAAATTTCACAAACACACGGTCTTCTATCAGAGCTTTCATCTTCGCTTGCCAAAGGGATTGAGAGCTAAAGTGAAAGCTCTAGGCTGGTAACTGACCGGGATAGCAAGGAGCCACAGACGACGAAGTGTCATCGAAGGTTGTGTCTCGGTGACATAGCTTATTACGCTCGATCAGTCCAGTGCATCGCCCTCGAAAACAAAAGTTTGAGCTTTGTTTGAACAGACTTCATCCGAGGCTGCCCGTGTCTTTTTAGAATTAAAATTAAATATAGATATTTTGACTGTTACCCTTCAATGATTTCTTGTTATCCATGAAATCGCCGTTATTTACAGGAAATAAAAGTTTTTGGTTGGTTTTCGTGCCTTACATGACAAATTAGCATAGCAGTACTGTACGTTAATCAAAAACACGCTTGATTCCTATTTCCAAACTACGCATTTTTTTATTAAAGTACTCTTGTGAAACAACTATTTCAATGAATATTAAAATAAGTATTATTACTTTAGAACGAGAAGAGTATTTAATTAGAAACTGATTCCTTCACATAACGACGCCCCAACATAAAGTACAAATTGCAAGATCTTAGAATGGTCCTAAGGAACACACAACCACAAAAGCACTAACTACCGAAATGAGGACCAGACTGAGCTTCTGCTCAGCGATCCGTGCAGGGCGCCCAGACCGCGCCGGATTTATTGCCTCGTAGATCATCTGGTGTTGTTGTTGTCAAACCCGCGGGCTGCGGCACTGTGGGGCAGCCCAGGGCCGCTCCCTCCACGCAACCACCCAAACTGCACCATCGATGATCCATTCTTTTTTTAAAGTAATGTATCCAATTTTAGTGGTATTCTTCGCTCTCGAAAAAATATTCCGCATTAAGAGAAGTTTTCTCTCGGTTAGATATATTTTTGCAAATTACAAGTATATCAATTACAAACGTATTTCTATCCCATTATTGAATTGTTCAAATGTGGGCAACCATTTTACCGCATAACTGCGCATTAGAATTCTGGGGAAAATTTAAACCTATATTTTCTACTTCCGAATCACAATACTTGACCATTGCTTCCTACATACTATCACTGCTATTTTACTCAAATTTTAAAAATAAAATACACAACCCGTATCATAAATGATGAAAAATGAGCGAAATACGATCATCCGAGGTTTGTCGTACTTGTAAATGGTCTACCTTTATTATTGCAGAAAGATTTGGCGTTTATCCAACTTCAAGGAGCTTGCCACCTTTCAATTTAAAACCATCCCACTGGGCAAACAATTCAATGCAGAAGAAAAATTTTACTATTTTATCTGCATTTATTGATTAAACGCTATAAATGATCTCATCTAAAGTATTTCAACGACAATATTTAAAAGTTTGTATAGGGCATCTCGCGCAGTTAATAATTCTCTTTTCACTGGCAATGAAATAAAACTTCACTCGAGCAGTCTTTTCCTGAACAAGCTCAGAAGCAGGCAAAATTTCTGGAACAGCGACGAACATTAAGAACAATTAAATTGACACAGTCGCGTGTAGGCAGAAATCTTTGTTCTCAATTTCTGTTCCATTTGTAATCATGCAACTCTTTGTTTGTTTTAGAATAGTATTAACCTGAATGGAAAAATAATATTATTACGACCTCTGCTGCATTGGTGAAGAATATGATGAACTGTTAGAAAGTATTACATTTGCGTTAATTTTTGATGGTAATGATGTTAAAATTTGTCTTTTTAATAGTAACTGGGACCTATCGTAATGCATTGAAATTTATCATAGGAGAAAGTATGTACACGCCCTGGTAGGTATCAACATGACAATGATTTACCGTACATCCGAAAAGAAACAGTTGAAGTATATCGCACCTCAAAACAATTGAGCTTAGCTGCTTAGCCGGTGCTTATGTTCATAACGCTGCTCGATGCTGTGATAGAACGACTCAGAAAACACATCGAAGTGTTCTTTCCTCCGTTTTCCCTACTGAAAGATACTTCAAGAATTTTATTGAATATCCAAGAAACATACGAAGTATACAATGACTGACTAAAATTGATAAATAACTCGCTAGGAGTTGTTCTTAGCAATCTTTTAGGTACGGAACAACTAGCAAACTCATACATCGTTAGATTCTGGAAGAATCTCAAACTTTAAAGGAAGAATAATCACTTTCTCTCCAAGTTGAGACTCGGGCCCGAGTTTGATGCCCTATAACTGCAGGTACCGTAGATTTGAAATAAAACTGTAAGCATGTCTCGTTCAAAGTTTTGCATAAATTTACAGTCGCATTAATTCAAACAGTTGCTGCCGCTGATTTTTGCCAGAACTTAATAGAACTTGGCCTCACATCTGAAAAAACACTCTCAACTGAGGATACAAGTCTCGTTCGACACAGCCCGTGGTGGTCCCACGCAGTGCATGAGCTGGAATGAGCGCCGCTGCAGCAGACGGAGCGAGAAGATAAATGAACGACTGAGCATTGTTAAGCACATCATCAGCAACTAGAGAACGGTGCATTAAATAACAAAATTGAGTGAGATAGCGCTGGATAAAGGTAAGTATATCGCTGCGTTTACTGTGTTTATTTTCATTTTATTTTTGTTCTGCACCATTAATTACTCGAAGCAGTCTGAGCAAACTAAGCTGCAGTATTTTTGAAGACTTATACGTGGTCCTGAATTTTGACTGGCACTCAACACCAACTCAGCTGTGATCAATTCCGAAAGCACCGAAGTGATGAGGGAAAATGTATCAAGTAATCAATGCGGATTATAGCCAGATTTTCCCGAGACAAAATAAATGCGTTTTTGTCAATCGATGTTGGAGTGGCGTCATTAAAATAGTATCTATTCAGTTTTGGATCCTTAGTGCATCATGAAACTGAGCTGGATATGAACGAGGATTCTATTTATATTCGTGAAATTTAAAGTTTTTGAGTTTGCCGGACGAGCTACTGTGTTACGAAAACGTAAAGATAAGTTCACGATAAGCACACGCTCATTAATGTTTAACCGAATACATGTGCTCTGTAATAAACGTAATAAATGTACAATATACTCACATTCATTACGTTGCATTCATTCATTATGGTATCTATTTTTTTACATAATTTCTTTATATCAAAGCCTTAGATGGATGGGCATGAAACAATTTCAACTAGATTTCTTTTAAACAGTTGATATTCTCGAATATCTCATTCATGAAGCGCTTTTAACTATAATGGAAAATCTTGGCCTCCTGTGGTACTTATGAACGAAATTGACGTTACAGATAACGCTGCGTTCGTTGACGGCAAATACTCCTAGTCGCAACCAGTGTGGTAAGTCGTTATGCCGTACACTGAGTGCAGCCCAAGGCCTGCACCAAAGGTCCGTGTGGAGTTCTCGCAGAGCTTCATCAAAGCTGCAAGAAGCGTTAATTAAGTCGAGACGACACTCCAGCGTGAGCCGTGCAAACTTTCCGAGGGGCGACCTGCGTAAAATATTCCGCTCCGAAAGTCGCCTCCAACGAATGGACGAGTTCCTGGAGGGCGCTGCTGCCTGTTAATGTCGCTTTAACCACATTTAAGATCCGACTTTATCTCTTATCGCGGACGATTTGGTAACATCATATTGACTCCACTTGCTTCGTTCATTAGCTCCAAGTTTCGTTTTCGCTCTTTGCCATCTCCGTCAGGTGCATTTTAAATTATGGAAAATATGACCTCAACGAGCAGTACTACATTGTATACAATTATTGCTTAGATCAATAGCCGTAATGCCAGTATCCTCCCCATGTAGCTAGTTGGAAAATTTAATTCCTGCTTTTTGATAGTTTTCCATACGTCTCCGAAGTCAAAAACTGAAAAATCAAGTCCAGGATTGATTAATGATGAAATAATATTTTAGCAAAATTCAAAGAAGGAAATAGCAGTTTTGATTAAGCATACAGATGTCCTAACACGAAATGTATTAAACCATTAGCTCGATACCTAGTGTTGTATGAAAATAAAATATTACCAAACCACACAGATACTAAACAGGATGTATAAGCTATACAGGAAAAGGCTCAACCACGATAAGCCGAGAGAGGGGCGCACCGCACACAACTCTCGTGCAGCTGGCACCCTCCAGGGGTGGTCCTTGCGATTCGCTCATTGGCTGCAGCAGAGGGCGTAAAGAACAAGCTGATGACTTCCCTCCGCACTGCACGTGTTTTTTTCATCTTTATTAATAACTCTTCGTGGGGATTTCAAAGGACCAATAAAGCTATTGTAGGCTTTACTCTTTCAGTTGATAAGCATATGGCATGAAGATAAGTTGTAGGAGTCAACCTCTACTCTGCAAGACAATTGAGGATAGGAAATAATGGCCAAGTACAACGAGAAATAAATAATAAAAATACATTGTGGCTCGAACTTAATGGTTTCCACATTTTCAATCTTCGTAAATTTCATTTTACTTTGAATTAAGTTGCGCTACTATATTGAAGCAGTTCATAATACCAGAGTGCAATTTAATGAGTTTTCACTCAAAATAATTGACGCTTCGCCCCGGAACATCACGAGTAAATAGAAGGAAGCGAAGAAATTTGTGTCCAATCAATTACTCAAGTACAAAGGTGCAAGAAAATACAAAACGTTCATTCGCGCATGAGATATAGAAATGACAAACTAAGCTTGTGTAATCCTAATCTATAGCTTGTGTAGCTATAAATTAGGAATAGATCCACGGAAAATGGTGGACATATTTCCTTGGACAAGTTATTTCCATTCATTGGTAACCCATAGCCCGCAAAAATGAGTAAGCTCTACTTTTGACAACTTTTCAACGTCATAAGCTGGTGTTTTCTTACTTAATCATGATGGCAGTTGATTTCGGAAGACTCGTTCCAGGAGAAATAATCTCCAAGCGTCTAGCCCAGGCCATCCCGATAAACCGTGCTAGCTAAGGTCACTTGAGACAACAACGTATGTCTGAAGAAATGTGCACTGGCCCAATTTGTAATCCCCTCCGTTTCGTGTGACACAGAACTTTAGTTGATTTCCTGTCTAGGTAAGTATAATTACTGTTTTCAAACACTGGTTAATTCATTTATTCATGGCCTTCTATACAAGCTCAAAAATTATGATGTGATGATGAGAAAGGCTAGGCTTCATATGGGAAGATAAAAAATGCAAATATGATACTTTTCGCGGCTCTACAGGCGAAATGCAAATGAACATACATGTAAATTCATTTTCATTATTATTAATTCTAAGCAGTCATAGACAATTAAAGCACAAAGAAAATTCGCTAAAACATGAAAGGACAATAAGATTCACCCGACTCATTGTGACAAATGTCACGTAGATGGATAAGCGGAAGAAAGTAGACTAACTAAGTGACGTTCAGCATCGATTCTAATCGCACTAATGACATTGCGTATCATAAGCGGGAAATCTTGAAACATCACGAATAGATAAAATGAACGAATCGTTAAGAACATTGCTTGACGATCTATGACAACGCAAATAAAACACTATGAGATGCTTTTTTGCTCACTCCACTTTTCCGAAGAAGCATTCATGCCTGTTGAATTTCGAAATCTCATAATACAATCTATCCCAAATGCCTTGGTAGCGTTTTGCAAGGCGATACGGCAATGTCAATAGTCAGCTAAAATCAGCACTTGGCATACACCATGTTATTATACTAAAACTAGTATGCGTTTACTCTGTATTGTTGTCGGGTCCTTGTTTTATGTGATGACGAATCTGACCGCAATGCTCTCCTAACGATAGCGGAGACACCTCCTTCAATGCAATTATGAACCCTTGATGAGCTTTATTGCATCCGAGTGAGAAGCTCTGATGAATTTCTCTTAGTTTTTTTATATGGATTTCTCTTAGTTTTTTTATATGCATTTCACAAAAGTGTCGGTCAGGAGGGAAGCGGTTTGAAGACGATTTGACTTTGCTGACGCTATGGTTCAGATGATAATGTAGTTCTGAGAGTTACGTGGCTCTGATGATAACGCAGGAATGAAGACAATGGGGTTCTGAGGGTAATGTGGTTCTCAATGCATTATGTCAATTTGGTTGTGAAGCAATCACTCTTTCTTGTGTTGATCTGTTTGCGATTGACTTGAAATAAGATTTGACAAGATAGTAGCGCTTACTGATTTTGTTCTGAGAAATTATCTATCCAGCTACAGGATAACTGTGTTCTTTCCTCTGGGTCTTCTGTCCTCTTCTTTAGCTTCTCAAGTATATGAATCTTCTACTTCACTACCTGTCTTTGTCAGGGGAAAAGAGCTTTTACGAGTATAACAATTTCATCTGAAATTTCAAAATAATATATTCTACTAACTCCTATTCCGACATGAGCTATAAAGCAGAAAGGCTGGTTAGAAATCGTGTAAACTAACACTAACTTTCTAGTCACCGCATTCTACTGCGGCATGGTGTTCATCTTTGCTCGTGTATAAAATTAGACATTCATTGTGTATATGTAGACATATTTGTATCAGACTATATTGTACGTTAGACTGTATCCAGGCTGTGCGTTGGAATACAGGCGAGAGATGCGCGAGATGTTATGCACATGCGGAGGCACCGCATTCTCAGGCCGAGCCCCATGCAGAGCTAATCAAGCAACGCCGAAAGAGAGAGGGAACGTGTTAACGTGATCCATCTCAAAAGAGCGAGGGAAATTCCAGAGCCTGTGTTGCGTACTTATTATATACCCTATATGTATATCTGGGTTGTCGTACTGAGTTATCCTTGGGGACTCTCTCACGG
>VOMN01053117.1:0-53056 GCA_014899125.1 Orchestia grillus | reverse complement strand
TCGGTACGATGAGGGGGGGACGATACGAGGTCGGTACGATGAGGTAAATTACGATACGAGGTCGGTGCGATGAGGTGGGTACGATACACGGTCGGTACGAGGTCGGTACGATATGTAGCTGATACGATGGGATTAATGCGATATGAGGTGGGTACGATACGAGGGGGTATGATAAGAGTCAGGCACGATATGAAGTCGGTACGATATGAGGAGGGTGCGATGCGAGACCGGTACGATACGAAATCGGTACGATATAAAGTCGGTACTTTAGGAGACGAATACGATACGAGACGGGTACGATCTGAGATCGGCACAATAAGAGGAAGGTACGATACGAGGTCGGTACGAAACGAGGACGGTACGATAGGAAGAGGTACGATACGATGGGATATGGTACGGGAAGGTACGAATCGAGAAGGTACGATACGAGGAGGTACGATACGATGGGGTACGGTACGAAAGGGGCGCGACACGCGGGGTGCGATACCAGCCACTGGCGCTAGACCGGAATGCTCACGTTATTTTCTGGAATGTAAATCAAGCAGCAAAATTATGATTGTTCACTTGCTTCGTGTCCCGATGAAGCGCTAAATTCACTCTGAGATTTTTACCACTGTAACCACATTCGGTCACTCAACCGAGCACCAAACTTTTGCAAGGAATTGAAAATACTTACAACGCTTGCATATTTCCTTAGCGTAAAGTGCTTCTGCACATAAGACTCTTAGATAAAACTTCATGTAGAGTATTCAACCTCCGATTTCACGCCTGTTGAGCCCTCATTCTTATGTTTTTGGTTCTGCGCCCATAGGCATAAAACTCTCTTTTAACGCATCGTATCACGATGACTCAGCATAATTTTTTGCAGGTGCAACATATATAAGCTCTGCGAGGACTCTATCTGCTCCAGGGGACGTTCAACGTATGAAGAATTTTAATTCAACTCGCTAGAATACTTTCCCCTCGAAGTGATTCCAGTAAATAATCGTTCAATTTGAATATTCTTGCTAGCACGTCTCTTTAAAGTAATTGGCGTGCGAAAGTGACCATTTATTTCCGTGATGATTATGTTGTATCGATTTATTCTAAGTGGGTAGAGATTACATTCTTACCCTCATGTCAAAGATAAATGCTACAGCTCAACTACCGATCTCAATAATTAAGAAGTTATAGTCTAAGAGTAAGAGGATTAGGCAGTGAACGCTGAATCGGAATGGGGGAGAATGCCCCTCATGGAACACAACGAAGAACAAATGAACCATTTTTGTACACGACTCCGTACTTTTTCCAACCTTGAACTTTATTGCGAAGACTTTCGAGTAATCCTACGTAAGATATCTTTTTCTAAGCGGTCGTGAATAGACGAACACTTCGTCTTTACTGATCGAAGACTCGAAAGTTACTCTAACTCCGAAGTACCCATAAACGCTCCTGCTGTTTTTAATACGTAATTAAATCAAAAAACGGCAAAAAAATTGAGTTAGCTCGTGTAATATCGAAACTCGTCAGCGCCGCCCTGCCTCGGGGGAAACTTCGCTCGCTCATGACGTGAGGACGCGGGGTTGGTGGCTGGAGTTGATTGATGGGTGAAAGAAAACATACTGATCCGTTTTTTGTTTTTTATTGGCGACGTAAGCATGTTTACAGGGTATTAAAATGAGGTATTGAAAGAGTTCACCATTAAACAATTTAGCCTTGTTTGATTACCCTATATTAAACTAATATATGAACAAAATCGTGCGCTAAATTATTGAGATCCCTCAAAACGCATTTTTACTTTTCATGAATGAATAGCACACAGACTAAACTGTTAAGCCATTTACCTCATGGTAAGTATTTTCTTTTCAATTTAGAATTCCAATCGAAGGAATTCAGAAAGAAAGCAATTCGTACAAGAGGGAGTCACAGAAATCTATTACAACTGTACCTATATCTTCGTTAGTATCTTCTCGTTATTTTCTTTAAATCGCTCAAACAATTAGATAATAATTAATCTGTGTGAAAAAGTGAATAACGAAAATCGTTCGTGTAATTAAGAAAATTCAAACAATGAGCAAGCGTTTTACAATCGAGGAATCGGTGGACAATATCAGACGCTAGACAGCAGCGCAATTGAGAGAATACATCATGAGCGGTTGAGACTTTCACCACCACCAAAAAATGAACATATTTTCATTTTCAAAGTCGAGTTATTGACTTCAGAACTCTGGTCCTGGGAAATCGCACGAAAGACCTTGATAAACGAGCGTCCCGAGCCTAACGTTGAGTTAACTTTCTTTCCACTTTCAATGGCACTTGAATTGTTTTTTCGCTTTTCCCTTCCACAATAGCTGCGAGAACTCTTAAAATGGAACTCCATATTCACCGTAATGAAAGCGAAAGTTTTTCTCGGCTGACCGACAGATTGATGTCCCTTTACGCCGGCTTCCTAAACTTAGATTGCTTAGGGACCTCTGTTGGTGGCATTGTTTCACTCGCGCACTGCACGCCGAAACCAAGTCAAGTACCGCGAAATGGACTCAATTCGGACGCTAACTCTGCGCGCGGCGGTCTTCTCATGTCGCAGTTAATGACTTCACGACTTTCAAAAGAAAATTAGACAGCTGCATGAATGAACTGAAGGGAAATGCTACTTGAGTTGGGTCATCTCTGTACCTAAATTATTTCACTGAACATTGATCATAAATGATCTACAAATTAGCTTTAACGGGTTTACTCAGGTTTCTGTGGGCCTGTTTCACTCTTTTCCGAGCAGCGATAATAGCCACAAATTTCGCTTTATTTAAAAGGATTTCTTCCTAATTTCCCTCGGCTGCCCCAGCGGCGATGGTGCGGGGTCCAGACTGCCATACATCCTGCCCAGAGTTGGGGTCTGGACGGTCGCGAGACATCTGAGACTGATTGCTAATTCTGGTCAACTCGGCAGTTCCAACTCCTAGAATTAGTCGTTGAAAGAATGAAGTTTTCCATACTTTGTTGAGCGCTTAATAAGGTGTCGGTCTAGCGCAAGGAATTAGGCCGTTCCAGGTATGAAGTCTTTCTCTGACGAACGTTTAGTAGGGAGTCGTTTAGTCGTTCCAATACTAGAACAATCAGTCGATCCCAATCAACTTCCACGAAGTCAAACGTTGAACTCACTTTCAGTCAAACAAAAGAAAATAAATTCAATTAAGTTTCGGGCTGCCGTTAATCACCCTAAATTAACGAAGAGATTTCGCAAAAAATCTCTGTAAATCTAGAATTTTATTTGATTGAGCTGTTCACGTCAAGTTTGAGTGCAAATTGTGTCTTTTTTATCCTCTCCTTCAACGTTGAAATTGAAATTCAATGAAGTTCAATGGAAACGCAGAAAATTACCATACTGAATATTTCCAATTACCAAACACAAACGCAGCTGAATATACATAAACGTAATATGTTGAATAAACATAGATAAATTCACAACAACATCGCCAATTTTATTCTTTATAACAGAATTTGCTATGCATGAAACACATACAAGGAGCAGTTACCTACTTCATTTTTCGTGGTACAGAGATGCGCAATTCAATTAAATTCTTAATATATATTTGCATTTTGCCCACACTGTAAATGAAATGTGAAAAATGTAAAAAATCCACACGACAGAAATGCTATTAGTATCGAAGCTTAATGAAACTTGCAAACACGGACTTAAAAGTTATTAATTCTTTAAATTGCTTTTAAATTATTTTTATGTATAACAACTCTAACCCGTCAAAGCTAGTGCATACATGCCGAAGAAATTTTCAATTTTGTAACCCTGAAAACTCTAGGTGAGTCAAATGTGATGTTTCGCATGTATTTCCAAGTAAAAAGCCAACCCACGTCTAACGGCCTAAGTATTGGAACGGTCACTTCATAACATTCCCCTATCGAAATCAGTCACAGGTGGTTCTGCGCGTGCCAGTGTGGGTGGAAATCGGGTTCTTTACTCGCGGCTAGATTTGTAAAAACCCGTTCAAGCGACCTCCGATCGTTCCGTTTTTGCTCGTGGAACAAGATATATTATTCCTGAAACAATGGTTTCTACATGAAATATGTAATACACCTTTGGTCAGTTTTTTCTGTCACTGAGCACGAAAATTCTTGAATTTTTGTTCATTGACACGCGCAACCCAGTAACTGAACGCTGTTTTCTCGTCGTACCTAGAGCGTTCAAAACCCTACTCACATTTGAATTAGGCCCGTATTATAGCTCTCATGCGATCAAACAAAAGCTCAAAAAGCTGTGGGTACCTGTTGCCGTGCGAATATAAAACAAATTCGCAATGTCAAATCCTCGCAGCTGTGACGCGACAGAAACTCTGAAGGGTGGTGCGCGCGAATTGTCATCGCAGCCAATAGATTTAATTTAAAAAAGCAATCATTTTAGATAGGAGAAAAAGTTCACTCACACAAAAAGAGAGAAGTTCAAATTAGCAGAGTGCAATTACATACATTCATCGATGACGGTCGGGAATATGTTCGCACAACCTTTAATTTCGTCGTTAGATCCAAAAGTTCATGAAATGCAATTTTCCTGATCACTGAGGTATGCGCATGTCTATCGAAATAATAACACGATTGGCAGAGCCTCCCACGTGCAGAACCAAATCCACATCGTTGACAAATTAATATTGAAATCCGTGTAGGAATTTGCTATGCGTACTGGAATCCAAGTCAATTAATTTCCACAGCTGTGCGCTTCCGTCCTCGCAATGATCTGATACTAAACAACGTGTTATGATGGACTAATCATATTAGAACATAGTTGCCTTGTTCAATTCCTTAGAGACTTGGCTTGAAAATATATCGCATCGGCTTTACGTAACGGAATACCCGATCTTATAATGAAATAAAGTGCTGGACAGATCCTGACTGCATCGTACAGCTTTAGAATATGACTAAGAAATTGAAGGGACTTCAAGCAATTTGTTTAATACAATGATTAAACACAGGGCCAAAAATTTATTAAACATTGTAGTTGAACGTAGTACTGTGTAAAATATGATTGCATCGTATAACAGAGAACTAAGAGATTTGATGTACTTTAAGAAATTTTGAACAGGGCCTCTTAGATTTTGAGTCAAGTCGAGCGTAAATTTAGAGACGTTTCGATTAATGTGGCTGGAGGCTCAAGTCGTAGCGGGAACAGCTAATCGCAGGTGCAACGTTACGAAGAAGTTCATAAGCAGCCTCGAAGAGTTTCAAGTGTTATAGAAGCTACTCAACGGAACAATTTAAAATTATCTTTTCAAAATTAAACACTGAACTGTGATGTCATCTGAACTTTGATGAACTGCCGACTGCGATGAATGATGTCTTCCGAATAGTGCAGTCGACATAACAAGTCTTTTAAAATTCTTCTATAAATTTTCCCTTCGATTTTGAACAGTTTGTGCGCGAAGTGATACATCTTCCGAGTGTTTCTGTTGCACTTCGAACATGCATAATTGTATGCTCTTTGCATAGGTTATTCATCAGCTTCTTGATGGATTGCAGGGATGTTTTTAGATTGAATTCTACATCAATCATGACAGAGCTATTACTTTAATGCCTCGTACGTCATAGAATTAAGAGAGACTGTAAATGAGAGAAATCGAGTTTTACGGCTTGCTAAACCGGTGTGTAAAATTATGGGGATTCACTGGGAACCGTTTACCTTCGCTGGCCAGCGGGCACGGAGTTATTATGGTACGCTCCTATGGACGCAAATAAAGCTCCGTGGCAGAAATGCGTGCGTTCGAGTTAACTTTTCTACCCAAATACGCTTCGCATGATACATCAACACATCGTGCTGCGTCTGATGTCAACGATGCTTATGAATTGGTTAATACTTCGTATCTAAGGAGCCTAAATTTGTGATGAAAAGCTAAAAATTTTTTTTTTACACCCGCTGATTCCAGCTCAAGACCGTTTAAGAAAATGCTCAGTCAAACTCTTTATACTATTCGACTGGCCTGTTATGCTTGCATGAACACATAACAATCATCAATGATTTTTGCACTGCTGTTTGTCAATTAATATTACTTTCTTAAAACACTTTCCAATTTCCCTATTTGACTCAAAAGTATACACAACCTTTCATTCTACATAAGCGTACAAATAAATAGCCGTTAAAAGAGTCGTTCAATGACAATCCTAATTAAACGATTCTAAATTTCCTCCACAGAACACGACCCGCGCTCCTATCGCTGATAATCCGATGCGATACATATTATTCGAAGCACTATAAGCATCTGATGACTACCATCACCAATTCTGCCAAGAACAGCGTCATTTCTGCCAAGAACAGCGACATTAAGATCACAGGGTGCCCCTCTCGCGCGCAGAACGCACCAGTTCCAGCCTATGATCGTGTCTGATCAATTCACTAGGACGCGTCGCGGTCTGGCCAATTTGAGGTTGCGATGGCGGCGGAGATGTTACGAAGAGCACGAAGGCTCCAGCGAGAAATGTTGCTGCGCTGTTCTTCCCCGTCGAGACCTCGGGGTAATGAGGCCATCTAACGAGCTTCATTTGCATGAGCTGCTGCCATGTTTGCGTTCCCGTGATCTTAATTAGACTCGTATGACATGATACGCGTACCTTGATGGTGTACCCGTACGGCACAATGATTGGGTAAATTAATTCGCTCGATTTCAAAGGAATGCTTTGATAGAACAGTTGGAGGAGTCGGGGTAAATGAGATTCAATGCACACAGGGTAACCATGGTTAATTAGTTTTTAACACTCAAGGTCATAAATGAAAACAAACACAATGGACAATAAGATAATGAAAACCTTCAGTTTGGGTGCATTTATATTCAGGTCATAACAGCACTGATGCTTCAAAATTTCACGATTAACGTTTCTAAAATATCTACTCATACATTGGTTACAAATTTCCAGCTCGAATGGCCGTGTTCATACGTCCTGTATGAACACATGAAAAAGTGAATAGGATAACGAAGAGCAGGATCGTGACCGGGCCTGAACGTGAAGTGCTGAATGCAATGAAACCAACAAAAAGTATGAGAAAAAAATAAATGTCTCCCTCAGAAGCTTTAGACAAATTAGAGTTTTGATGATGGCAACAGACTCGAGGCGAGTGTGCTGTCGCGAGGCTGAGGGCAACAGTTGCGCCACTCGCTGCAACGTTCCACGTCCTCGCAGCTTGTCCGCGTATCGGTGCAGCTTGAGGCACAACTCTCATTTTGTGCTGTGAAAACTGCTGACTGTTGTGCACTCGACGTTAATTTTACGTACGTATTATTCCTACAGATTCATTTCATGATAGATAAAAGCTATTACTATTACTGCTACTGCTACTGCTACCACTACTACTACTACTACTACTACTACTACTACTACTACTTCTACTATTGCTGCTACTTCTACTACTAATACTACTGCTACTAATACTACTACTACAACGATTACTACTGCTGTTACTACTAATACAACTACTACCACGCATTTCATGATAGGTGACTCTCAAAAAAGTTGGTCTTTAGAATAATTAATCTTGGTTCTACAGGGTGAGCCAAATACAATGGATCCATTTTAATTTACTGCATTTGGGATCATGATAACCCATTCTCATTTTAATAATTTTTATATATATTGCTTTGAAATTTTACCCCATGTTTATATGAAAATAGGTAACGAAAGTACCAAATGCAGTAAATTCAAACCGGCTCATTATTTTATTACTCATCCTGCATTGTAACCGCCCTTTTAATTATCTTGTAGTAAGAGAAAGCTCGTTCCAACTAGTGCACACCAACTAATGCACAGAAGTGATTTGTTGTGTTAGTTTCATTGATTTGTTATTTACATCCTGACTCATGGAACCAAATGCTAGGCAAAAGAATTGATTATTTCAGAGGATATTATAGAAATATTAAGGTACTTCAGACACGCGTGGAAACTTCGATGCGGTAAACGAATTCACAAAAAGCTCCCGTAAATCGAAGTCTGCAAAAACACTATTTCTAAATCCTTCGCTCCACCATTTTCTGATAAACAAAATTCAAAAAAGTGTTCCGGTTCATAGCTCTAGGAGCAACGATTCGTGTCAGAACCTAAAACACCAAGTCGCCAAACCGAGCTTCGGGTTCCCTGTACCTAGCGGGTCTATCGCTACACAAGCGTCGTAAGGCGTGAAGGTTAAGCTGCTACCTTATAATACAAAGGCCAGAGGGCAGGACAGGCCACGGGTACCACAGACCAGGTGTGATATAATTTCAGTGTCAGTGTATCAATCATCTCGCTCCCCACCACAAATGCCCAGAACTAAAAATTTCCACGTCGCGCAATACTTTCACACTCAGTGAAATTTGTTTCGTCGGTTACTCTTTCTACGTTATAAAATTGGTGCAAACTTTTGAACTTAATGCCTTTGTTCCTTCATGTATTACGGTGCCACACAACAACCGTGACCTAAACGAACGTGATCTAAGAGATGTTAAATGTTTCATTCGATAGAATACGATGTGGCTGTATTTGGTTATCATAGTTTGATTGAAGACAGAGTAATTTCAAAGGAAACTAAGCTGTACAAAAGTGCTGTACATCAGTACATGTTTAACAGGGAAAATCAAACTCAATATAAGAAGGTATTTCTGTGAGTCCCATCCTTTTTGATGGACCGCATGTTCTAGGAATTATTTCAGTGATATCCTGAAAAAAATCCTGCGGAAGTCGCAGTACCACGGTTTTGTTGTGTACAATTAAGTTGCGAAATTCGTAGCAGCCAACAAAAACCTTGTTGATACTTCACATAAAAAGAGCGATGGCACTAAAGCTCCGCTTACATTTCCATTTTACAAGAACAAAGAACAAAGGTGCAGATACTAAAGCTTTCCCGCTAACACCTTGCCTGCTCAGTTTGCTGCACCGAAAGCCGCAGTAGGTATGGCATGGCTTAACGCCTTCGCCGCAGCCATTCTGCAGGGCCTTACTCTTAACAAGTGGGCTGCAGACCTGCTAACAGGTGGGCTGCAGACCTGCTCGCAGGTAGGCTGCAGACCTGCTAACAGGTGGGCTGCAGACCTGCTCACANAAGGTGGGCTGCAGACCTGCTCGCAGGTAGGCTGTAGACCTGCTCACAGGTAGGTTGCAGACCTCATGGCGCCTGTAGGCCGGAGCGTTCAACTCGAAGGCCAAGTTTGGAAGTCGATTTACCGCCGTCGGGCAAACAAGGCAGATTGGAGGCTCAGGCGCGATCCCGGCGTTCTTGCTGCTGCTCAGAACTCAGGCTAATGACTTTCCAATGATGTGCAAGCAGTCAATACATTAGCTGACAATGGTGATGAGCATCACGAACACTGCAGTCGCATTCAAGCTTCAGAAAAAAAGTCATTTTATGGCAATTTGTTAGTTGCCATGTTCTTCAGGGCACTGAAACCGCAAATTTCTTGCGGAATGATTTACTGTTAGTATAAAACTCCGCTAAAAATGACGGTAGTATACTGGACCGGCAGTACACTGTCGCAACCTGCATCAAGATTGTGGAGTCATTTAGCACAATGAATAATGTTTTTAGTCTCAAGGTAAAGAAATAATTACCGCCATATATTTAATTTGTATAAGAGAGAAGAAACAGAGCCTAAGAATAAGAAAACATTAAGGTGACTTTAAGTGTATGTATTTCCAATGCACTTCTAGCCTGAAGCATGAACGTCCGTGCGTTCAAATCTACTCTACAAACCCAATGTCGACTTTTTATCAGTATGGAAGAGCAAGCAAGCGAGCGAGGCCCTTGAAAAACTGCCAGGAAAAAATTGAATATGCGTCATTCTATTATTCCTAGTTTGCTCAATGCATTTCCCGGCAGATTCCAAAATAAGCGAAGCAGTGTTTCTCAGTTCCGCACGTCGTCAGCTGCTGTAAATTGCGGTTCGCGGTGGAAGTTACGACGGTCGAGAGACCAAAATGATCGTAAAGTAAGTCTCAGCAGTAAAGGACGCCTCTGAACACCCGTCATTTCAAGGTGAGCCGACACTGTCCAAGACTTTCTTGGGTTCCCGTTGCCGGACTCGCCTGGGCGCTGTGGAAATAAGAGATTTGAGTTAACCAAAGGGCTTTGTACGATCTAAAATTGAGCCAGCTTCTTGAGCAGCGGTGAGAAGAAAGTGAGAACGGGATGGGGGCATGAAGTACCTCCGATGAAGGGGAGCTGTTCAATAAAGTCCAGAATTGGGCCGCCTGCAGTACCACCTTTACAGCGCCAAAATAATTGCTGCTAAAGTTTGTACTGTATCGTTTATGACAAAATAAGAATCTAAAACAAGAATCTTCAGACAGCGTTTCAAATTTGGCACCCATACCAACGCCTCGCTAGCGCTGGCTTTGCTGATAAGTTCATAAAAATTAATAGAATTGATAAGGAACAGAGCAGTTTTTGGTGCCTCTATCGCCCTTGCAACTCTCCCCTCGCGGTGCAGGCAATCAAGGACCTAAATAAAGCCAGAGCTCCCCTCAGTTTTTGTTCAATTTCACCCCAGCTACGAGCGAGCCCTTGTCTTTCGAAGGAGGTTAAATACCAAGGACTAGTTTAATAATCGTTAGGGGAAGTTCAATGAATTACTTGGAAAATAGCCTGAGAAATTAACTGAGTTGCCTATAGACTCTAACGGGCATTTTCCCGTACGATGCTGCGCGTATTCTCTAAGAAAAATTGTTTTTCTCCTGACCTAACGAACCTAAGTTCGACCCTCAGTGTTTGTTTTAACCGTTTCAGCAGAATAGTTTTTCATAGATGAAATGAAATAATTATCGCTTAACAGAGGCCAAAGGAGAATTTCTGAGACACTTCGCAATTAAGAAACGTTGTTGGTTTTGCATCACCTCGTCCCTTTGATTCACTTTGTTCCATTTCAAATTTCAAAGTATACTTTTAAACTAAACGACACCTCTGTAGCAAGATTATAGGCTCTTACACTCAAGTCTCTAACCGAAGCCGCCTTTGGAACGGCGGTCGACTGTAGAATACATTTTGAAGAGATAATTTCCAAATCAAAATATCACTTCCACAAATAGAGTTGGAGTTCAAAAACCAGCCAGTAGAAAAATAAGTTATATGATGACCTTTTTTCTACGATCGCTTCATCTGTTCGACAGTTTTCGTATGAATGAATAACTCAGACACATTGCGCTTCAAGATAATGTTGAGCATCGTCGTACAATCATTTCTATTTATGTCGTTTGGATATAACGTCAAAACTCTTAACATTCTATTAACGCTAATATCGTGGCTTGGGGAGGTTATTCACCAAGAATATGAGTTCTTCCAAAAACTAACAAGCCTTACAAGATTGGTCTGCAAATACTAATATAGTTATTCAACTGTGAGACTGTCACAAGATCCATCTTGAGATATCTAATTTTTTTGCAATTGCTGCTGTAATGTTTTCACTCATTCTGTGCTTCAATCCCTAAAATTCCTTTTCTTTTTAAGAGAAACTTGAACCTTGTACGCAGTTCAGGAAAGCGCACTTAAACACACCAGCACAACTATTTGTTTGAGGCCATCTAAGCAAGCTAATAAATGTTCAAAATAATAATAAATAATAATACCTCTTAAGGTCAATGGAAGGCATTTCAAATTAAATTAGATTTAGCCGCAGACAGTCCGAATGAACTGGCAGGAGCTTTCAAATTTTACGTTTAATTAAATGATATTAATATCCGACACATATTCATTGCGGTTATCACCAACACTGTTTTGAATCCCGATCAGTTCAGTGTCGTTGCAGTCAGTCAGTCTTATTGTGAACGCTGCCCTCGATCAGATAACCACCATTCCATCTTACTTTCTCCCAAGACAAGCAGGTTTCATCACAGATTTTGGCAGAGACTCACACATCAAGGTCATTTCTTCTTTCACTACAGGCACTTATTTGAAGTGCCATTAAATGAGGCGGCAATTTTTGAATGAAATTGGCATTGATAAGCTGTTTTTGACGCAACTGAAAAGTTTGCCCGGACTATACGAAATGGTTTAATTGTGGTAATATTTCGAGCTCTTCTTTTTTAGATACGAGTTCAAATATTATACGAACACAGAACGTAACACGGCTTTCGCTAGCTTCCCCTCATGAGCCTTGATTTACGCTTGCTTCCGATACCTCATATTTCAGCCATTTTACCAGAGTACCAGTTCAGATTTACCTTCTTGTTTCCATTGGCTCCATAGGAATGAACTTTCACCCTCGAACGGGTTCAACTTGCCATGAAAGATCAAAGCACAGCTGAACAGAAAAAGAGAGAGAGAAAGAGGGACAGCGAGAGAGAGAGAGAGAGGGCTCTCTGAACAGTACCCAAGCGACCATCTCAGCTCAGAGGGAGCTTCGAGGACGCTTTCTAAACTGCAAGATCGGCAGCCAATTCATGGGAAAAACAAGCACGATAACATTTGGTACGTTCCATTAAAAATTACCACCCAGTCAATGGCATCCTTATAGAGCCTAAAAGGTTATTCATGAGGATAAGGAAAAGCGTCTATTTACACAGATCCGTTTGATTTTTTTACTAACAAGTTTAAATTATTCTTCAACGATAATAGTAGGATAATCGAAAAGCCTGTTCAACATGAACACCGAATACAGGGCGGCAACATCACGCCAGCAACACGTGTGGGCGGTGATTTTTCAAGATTGAAGTTGAGATTTATTGGTAAGTTTATTAATGAGCAGACGATTCAGGATGAACGGTTTTTAGGTGAGAAAATTTTCGGCAATTTTGAACCTGGATATTCATGGCCATCCGTGCCAAAGAAAAGAGTCATCTGTACATCAAATCCTTGCTCGTTTTGAGCGAGTTTTTGAGTCGTAATGACAGAAGAATCGTGCCAGGGGTAAAAACTAGTCCCTCACATCCTCTACTTTCAATTGCTCGAGGCAAGAATAAAAAACTGATTCTTCCCTCATTGAGCCTAGCGAAAGTTTCACCTGTTTGGATTATAAAGTTGTTCAGTTGAGTGAACGAAGTTTATTTGGCTTCTCAAGTGTGATCAAATATTTCACATTCGACTCAAAGTTTGTCCAATAATGATCTTCACTTGAGGAATAAATATGAAAGTCATAATCAAGTTCGTCAAATTGTTTACGTCCGTACAAATACTACCAGTTCAAATTAGAGTTTGTTAAATCGTAATCTTTATTTAAAGAATTAAGTTTCGAAACGAAAGTTACAATTGAGTTGTCGTAACATATTGTGGGGCAGGCATCTCAATTACCATTCTAACCTAAAAAATAGGTTTTTCATAAGCTTACGAGAAGGTTTCTCTTAGATTAATATAATTTAGAAGTATTAAAGGTTTATATCAATACCCGTACAGATCCTCCCTATGAGGCTTTGGTCAAATGGTGGTCCCAAAATCTGAATACATCGCCTGAAATTTGTCAAATTATACCTGACATGAAATGTGCAAAATCACGCCAAAGAGCGTCAGATTTCATTCATATTTGTTATGACGTGGTCTTCTGTGTCATTTTTTACTTAAAAAAATTACGTAAGTCGAAGAAATGAATGCTATTTTAACCTCTCAAATTGTAGTCGTTCATTCGGTAAGTGTTCTTCCTTTCAGAAAGCGTAAAGAATTACTGTACTGACAGACTCATGGTCAGGAAAACTCAAAGGTATCATAGATTTATTTCCATACACGTGGAAAGTAGATATTAAACCTTAATTAATAGGAAACCAGAATAATTTGACATAGTAAAAGCAAATAAATGTTGAATGATGTTTCTTCTGATGATTACTGCTCGCTGATGGGGATGAACCGCATGAAAACAGTCCTCCCTGCCACAGTCCGCGTAGAGAGCTCCATCGTGAGTTTCCATTCTCTGATTATTTTCAATATTTCTAGATCTAGATTCTCCATTCTAGAAATGAAGAGAAGTTCAGCGAAACATTTTATGTCCCGTTCAGGCGTTCGATAAACAATAGTTTCTTCAACAATACATACAATGTTAGAATGCAAAATAAAGCAACCTTTATGTAATAAAACATGTCTCATAAATGCACAAAATTATATGTTTCCTCATTAAGATTTCTAGCGAAATATTGCCGGAGCTACACGTGTGTTAGGGCGAAGGATTGAAGGCTCTACTAAGCTGGGGCGAAGTCTGACGAGATGCGCTATAAATTTCTTAGCTCTACAAAGGTTCGAAACTAAATGGTAAAAATTTAGATACATGACAAGTACAGCAAATTTCGAAAAAACTACCGCAACATTCCTGCTAGCACTGGCCGGTTAGCCCCACTCTCGCTAGAACTGGCCCGTTAGCCCCACTCTCGCTAGAACTGGCCCGTTAGCCCCACTCTCGCTGGAACTGGCCCGTTAGCCCCACCCTTGCTTGAAGCCAGGGCTTACCTCCCACACTGTCTATATTAGCGGGTCCATTTTCCACATCAAGCGTTTCAGTTTCCCTAGAAATGGTCCCGTTATTTCCAGTAAAATGAAATGAAGTCCTAGTAGTCACGGCTCACCAGAGATATTCCATCAGTAAAATGGTTCAGGCTCTCTATAGAGACAGTCCATCTTGAGACGGTCCTACCAGTGACTGGCTCTCCAACTCACCGCCGCTCAAAAAAGCAAGTTGTTGCTCAGAAAAAGCGGCGTTACTTTCTCCTGAACTATTGGTCTCGTTAACAGCGGCTGCCTCGCCTGACAATGGGAACAAAATCTCGCTTTCGATATCATATGCGAGATTTAATTTGATTATTTACTGACATTCGAGAGAGCACTGAACTGGGGCTCAAGTCATCGACTCCTCCTGAAACTGAATTGAATATTTTTTTTCTGAGGATGAAATTGGGGTGAGAAATTACAAAGACAGGGCGAATGTATTCGTTAACTAGATCTTCCTGTCCTGAAATTGGAATACTTACCGAATATGTAAAGTGTCCGTTATCCTGTACACTTCTATGACTGTCTGTTGTAAATTAATCTCTCTATCACACAAAGAAAAAATGAACTTCTTGTTTCATGTACACAACTACTTTAGTACAAGAATTCATAACTTCTTACACCGTGCAATGACCTTGACACACCACTGTTTGTTCACGAACAAAACTGAAGACTCATCATACTGACTGCTCACTCTCACTGGTCCAGGAGGTTACCGTGCCCCACCACCAAGCTCTGCAGTTGTCACCTCTGCACTGGACGCGTTTTGATGCGGTTGCCCGAGTTACGTACGCGAAGGTGCTCAGCCCTCCCTGGCTGACGAGTTTTCTTTTCTCGAGCCTGCACGTGGCTATGCTCCTGCCATGCCATCCAGTCGCAGGAATGAATTCTCTCTGGCATCAGAAATTAAACGTTTCCTAGAGCCCTCCAGTCGTAGGAATGAATTCTCTCTGGCATCATGAATTGAACGTTTCCTAGAGCCCTCCAGTCGTAGGAATGAATTCTCTCTGGCATCATGAATTAAACGTTTCCTAGAGCCCTCCAGTCGCAGGAACGAATTCTCTCTGGCATCAGAAATTTAATGTTTCCTAGAGCCCTCCAGTCACGGGAATGAATCTCTGACATTAAAAATTAAACGTTTCCCATAGGAAGCAATATTAAACGCTGCGTTAATCCTGATGAGCGAGCATTACGAGAAACTTTCTGGTTAGCGATGAAGTGGCTAACAGCGACTACCCTGTTTTTTTAACGCATAACGCGCTGTTTGCAGAGCCGCGATCAGTGCTCAATGGCGCAGACTGACGTAATTGTCGAAGAGTGATTTTTGGCCACAAGATTTTTTGTTTCGACACTTTCTTACCTTCAGCTTGTCCGTCTATTGTCAAGCAAAGAAAGGTTCATTCACGCTGATCACAAAAGTTCATATTCTTTTTGAGACGAGGTGTGGCACAGTGAGAACTTTAAGTGCTATGTGTGGCGACATTGATACAACACACAATAGTCAGACGGCATTTCGTACGGCATTCCTCTTGAACGTATGTTAAGGGAGCATAACATTGAAAATATTCGTGGTCTTCTGCGAATAAAGTTTGAAAGATCAACACCAGTGGAGTACACACCTGATTATACCTTTGCTCCATAGTAACAAAGTTTTGTGATTTCTTTACTATGTACTTACTCGTTAAGGCATCCGCTTCCAAATATACATTACAAGAACTGTGTTAAGTGTGAACGTTTTTTGAACATAATAAAAGCTAATAGGCAGATAACGTACCTATTATTTGACATGTTCACATTTTTTTCCACGTGTATTACGGACAAACTAATGTTGTACACTGCTTAGCAATATAATAGCACTTGATTCACTTGGCTACATTGAAAAAATAATGAGCCGCTCCTCTCAATGGCTCCTACGAGAATAATTCGAGCAAGATAAGACATTGTTCATGTTCAGGAGCTTGATTTTTGAAGGGAGCCTCTGAATATTTCCCTCCAAACCCTCAGACAGCGGCGCGTCCTGCTCTGATCTGCCGGCGGACCACAGGACAACAAGCCAACCTTTTCACGGAGTTCTCAACAAATGTGAGCCTAGAAATTATTATCCGTCCTGTATAATGATGTAGTGATGATGATAATAATGTAGTAATGATGATCATCACTGCATCATTATACACTAATTTAATTCCTTCTTCCTGTATTTCCCCGATCTCTTTTAGATCCGTAACGTTTAGATTTCTGTTATAAAAAAGAATTTCATTCCAGCCGTGCACAACTCTCTTGTACCATTGCACAAACTCGGACATGTGCAGAGGAGCTGTAATTTATAGTCACCTAAGGAACGGACCTGGAATGAAGATCCGTTAGTTTGTGATGATTTAAAAATTTCAGAATAGTATTTCCCCTTACGTTTCGAATCTTGCTGAGGATCACCTAAATAAAGAAACGAAATTGGAGAATAAAATTAAAATTGACCAATCGGCTTTTATGGTTGAAAATAGTTATTACGTGAATATATTTTTCATATTTAAAGGTTATATGTATCTACGTTAATGTGTTTTTTGCGGCCGTAGAAGTTTTGTAAGCTGATGAGCAGCACTTAGATTTGATGATGCATTTTGTGAATTTTACTAGAAAAGATAAAGGAGTTCAATACACCATTCTATGTGTGGAAAAATAAATGAAAAATGAACAAATGTATTACAGAATACCGAAAAAAATATGAATAAGATAGAGAGTAAACCATTCTGAAAAAATTGCATTTACCTTCTGAATCACACAAGTTTCTTCTTAGACAGGTTCCATAACTAATTCTATTGGCTTCAAATGCGCAATAGGAAAGGCAAATTCAACTAAGAGTGACGTAATTGAAAACACAACTCCACTTTATTCATCCTAATATTCTGGTATTAATATTCCGTTTTCGTTTAAATCATCCACAAAATGACGATGAGTCAATGTTATTTGTTTAAAGTCATCGCTCGTCAGAAAAGGAAAACGTAGGAATCTTTTTCTTTTAAATCAACCAAAAGCTCTTCGCTGAAATTTTCCTTTTCCTACTTCAACCCAGTGTAATGAAGTGAACTTTATGGTGAATGCGTTTTAATATCGAAAATCAGATCATTTTCAAGTCAACTTTCGTTGAGCTTCTGAACTCGTTTAAAGAAAAGTTCACGACTAAGAGTTGTTGTTAATTCACGCAACTCAGAAATTAAAAAAACTAGTGATCTTCAAGTTTCATACGTGAACTGACTTTCAGCAAATATCACAGAGCGTCAATTTAGAAAAAAATAGCCCTTTCTTAGAACAAAAATACTTAATTTTCATATGTTTAGAATGCAACAAGCGTTAGTGGTTCTTCATAATTCTCAAAGGCCGACCATAAGTTCAGAAAATCTTTTTTATTACACTCAAGGACATCCATGAAGCGTCGGGATTTTATGAGACGAAAAATGCAAAATTTCTCTTATAATACAAATAATTTTAATAGGCAAACATTTATTACATGGTTAAGAATATTTGAATCGTGCAAAGCAAACAGAAGGTGAACATATTTTTCCGGTATAAACACAAAACGACTTTAGGGCATCCTATGCATGGAATATTAACAAGTTATATTTGAACGAGTATTTTTGATTAAAATTATTTTTTGTGGTACGACTGCCCTGCCCTGGTCACTGTTCTAACACATGCATGACCTCGCACGTTCGCCCGGTCAATGTTCTACAAAATTTGTTTTTGTCATCAAGATTGAGTTGAGAGCAGCCGGCCTGGTGCACGAGACGTGATGCCTGACGAGTGCGCACCACTTCTGTCCTTCGCACGCCTGTTCTTGACCTGCACGTTGCTGGTCTGGACCTGCATGACCTGCACGTCACTGGTCTGGACCTGCATGACCTGCACGTCGCTGGTCTGGACCTGCATGACCTGCACGTCGATGGTGTGGACCTGCATGACCTGCACGTCGCTGGTCTGGACCTGCATGACCTGCACGAGGCAGTCTTTGAGCTGGACGGAGAGATGCGTCATGTTGACGTTAAGAACTACCACAGGACTAGAAAATTCACGTAAACTGCGACAAGGAAAACCATTGTAGTGTACCTTAATTAACATTTTCTCTTACATGCATACAATCCTACCCCACACGAAAAGCTAGATCGGTTTTAGTAAACACCTGCTCTTCCTCCTTATCTGCTTCTTGTAACACACTCTATTGGCTTCTTACGGTACAATTTTTTTCTATGCTACTTGATGATCGCTCTAGTTGATACCGCTCAATGCAAAGAACGACTGAAGAGCAGTTACTTATTGCAACCGATCTAATGCTCTATGAGGAGCACGACTGTAGAGTGGTTGCTTGCTGCACCGATCTTATGCTCTATGAGGGGGACGACTGTCGTCTGGTTACTTGCTTCAACCTATCTAATGCTCTATGAGGGGGACGACTGTCGTCTGGTTACTTGCTGCGACCAATCTAATGCTCTATGAGGCGACGACTGTAGTGTGGCTGCTTACTAGAACTGATGTTGGCCTCTAAGCTCAGGACAAATGTAGCGTATTTTATAATTTATCCCTACCTTAAAATTCTACCATGTTCAGCCAGACAAGAAACTGTCGCCCCATAGAGGCTGCATGCAGGATAACAGAGTCTAAGTCATAGATCTGTGCCTGGTCATGCTTTGAAAGAAAATGCACTAAAGGTAAAATACACTAACATGTCACAAACGAACTCACAAATACGTATTATTGACGCATAATTAAATTGTTATCAGTCTTGTGGGAGCATGACATACAAGTAAAGCGACCGCGGCAGCTCCAGATTAGTCTACGGAATTTCACGTTCAAGTTTAACTTACTCTGACAACCCGTGATGTTACAGATCAACGGAAAATAAATAGAAAATGCGGAAGGGACTAACGACTGCTTTAAAGCTTCGGTACCAACTATTATTTGAGAATGCTACACAATGCTAACAGAAAAATTATAACAGCCACCGACCAGCATGTCTCAACGAAGCGACTGAAGACAGTCCCGAGCCTTCCTTGGTTTTGAAAAGAAATTTAACGACTCGTAAATGTCAGACAGCAGACATACATAATATTCAAAAGAGACCGAACGAAAGATCACCGTCGAGAACACATTCGCTAATGCAGAACCGTTAAGTAAATGGCAAAAAATTTAAGTATAATTAAAGAAGTCACGGTCGCGACGCACGCAAAATCCAACCAAAAAAGCTTTCACGAGTACGTCAACGAAAGGCGACTAAAAAGAGATGCTATTAAGCCAATGATCGACATTGACGGCTCAACCCAAATGACAACAAAAGTAAAGTCAAAATCTTAAGTGTCTACTTCACATGTTCGACAGAAAACTTGACTGAAACTCTTCTAGCTCGAGCTTTAGCTGTTTAAGAAGCTCTGGCAGACGACATTTTAACGGTAAAAGAAGTAGAAATACAGCCCAACCTCCTAAATCCTTACAATTTGACTCTACTAGAGGGCTTAGCACCCCAAATACTCAACAAAACTGATCAACTGATCAGTGAATCCCTTGAAAATATTTTGAATCGACCACTCGCAACTGGAATAGTTCTGCAAGATTTGAGGTAAGCGAATCTAACCTCTATTTTCAAAGAAAAGAACAAACAAGCTACCAATTACTACCGCTCTATCAGCCTAACATCAGTCATCAGTTACACAATGGAGAGAATAATGAAAGTAAGTACAACAATATTTCTACAAGCTCGTAACAGGGTAACAGACCCCGGTCTTAAATTCAGAAAAAAAACGCAGCTACCTCTCGTATCTTCTTGACTTCATTGGAGAAATGAACCGAATCTACGGCATCTCAAGAGCCGTAGATCTCATGTGCCGTGAATTTCAGAAGGCCTCTGATGAAGTTTCCACCAGAGGCTTATGGCCAAAGTTGAAGCCAATAGTATACAAGACAACTATTCTCGATGGATACGAAATTGGCTCGCTGGTCGCACTCAACGAGTACTGATTTATGAGGAACACAGGCAGAAGTAACTCTTCATAATCTGTATCAGTGACCTTGAAATCGGAAATCATTAAAGCCAAGTTCGCAGATGACATGATACTCCGCCACAGGGCATCCATTGAGCGAGACAGAATAACCATCCAAACAGACCTCAATCGTCTCCTCCGATGGACCAAAATCCAAAAAATGAGCTTCAACATTGACAAATGTTTATTGATCAAAGAAAAACAGAACCATCGAAAAATTTCAACAGAGATCTTGGCACCTCATAGATAAAAATGTTGAGTATAGCAAGCAAGTAGGAAAATGTGTCAAAAATGCGAGTAGAATTCTCAATTTCATCACAAGAAACTTTGTCTATGTGCATAAAGATATAATACTATCTTTCTATAATGTACCAGTGACTCCATTTGGAATATGCAGTACAACTCTGGTCTTCTACCCTATGACAAGACATGAAGAAAAATGAATCGAATTTAGTGCAAAGCAACAAAAATGATCCCTGATCTCTGGAACCTGAGCTACGAACAGCGTCTTCAAATGTTGAAACTCATCTCGCTAGTGGAAAGAAGACTGCGAGGTCAACTAATCGGGACTTACAAATATCTTAATGGTTTCCGCAACGCTAACCCAAAAAGGCTCTTCTGAAGGGACAATAACGTTTGCACCAGCAATAACGGCTAGAAACTTATAAAAAATTCATAAGAACATCACAATTACCGAAAAAATGGTCTCTGATATCAACGTGAACACGTTCAGAAATCATCGAGATAAATTCTGGATAACGATTCCAACAGTTCTTTAGACTCCTGATTCGAAGTCACTCTCTAAAAATTACTGATGATGCAAAGAAAATATTAGTACGATCCCAGAATTACAAAATATCCTTTTTATTAAGTTAAAACTAACGTTCTGATGCCTGTACGTGAAAACCAATATATGTGAGTGTGATTGTTTGATTGCTAAATTGCTTCTTCTCATTTGCAGAGTGAATAGTGGTACTGATGGCTGTCACAAAACACAGGTAGCAGTAATACTATTTGTTCTTGGATTAGCCCTGCCTTCCAAATTCACGTTTAATCGCTTGCCTGTGCGTGATTGGTGTCTGAAGACATGAGACATGAGTAGAAGCTCTAGAATAGGCAGCCTAGCTGGTTCTTGTTGCTTTATTCTATTCTATTCTAAACTTAATCTATTGTTGCGGGTTCTATGCGTCGTAACACAACATTTGTTATGCTATAAAGTAAACATTCCTCCTACTAATTCACTAATTCATTAAACTGAATTAGACTTTATCGTGGGGAGTTTTCTCGCTGTACTTAAGTATTCCGCCTGCCCCACTGGCTGCATTCTGCTGAAGCCTTTGAGCTAACGAGTGTGTTCGGACTCACCCAGGCATGTCAAGATTTCTCTTGAGCAGTAGTCACCATTGAGTGGTGACTGTAGAATTGAACGTAAATTCATGTTCTTAAAATCGTATGTATATTGATGTAAGACTGTAGCCTATGATGCTTGTGTAAAATAGGACACCTTTCTGATTTCTATCCCCATAAATTTACACACACACATTGAATTTCAAGAGTCCTGAGATTACCAGCAGATGCCGTATTCTGAAGTGTACGAACAACCAATTTGACCTAATTTTTCTCTTCTGAGTGTTCTGTAGACTGAAAATTCGAAAGGTTTCTTATAGGGATAGAGTAAAAGGCAAAGGAAAGAACTGATGTCTAGGTAAATTCCGGTTTTCACATTTTTTTAGAACTCAAATGACACCCGTGCGATTAGTAAAGTCACACTAGAGAGCTGACAGCTGATGCCCTTCATCAGTTAAAAAATGTCCTCCATTGAAGCTGCTCCTTTAAATTCGATAAATACTTTCGTATGTACTCATAGGGAAGGAATACGTCGTACCTCTAACCCAGAATGTCGCATTTAATGGCATAGCAAACCCTTTCCCAAACAGAACATGCACCAATGCGACGTGAACAGTTTCCCCTGATTAGCCTCCAAGTTCATATTTGCCGAACTGGCTCAGACTTGGGCGCACAACTTTGCATTCAGTCGAGTGTGTACTATGGTGACCAGTTCATGCTTGAATTGCAATATTCCACAGACCGTCAACAACTTCACTCAATGACTCTGGTTGGTTAGCTTCAGCGCAGTAACTTTGAGCGAAGCAGAGTTAGACTGGACTTGAAATGCCTTCACCCGATGGACCGTCCGATTGGACTTGCTCGTGGATATTAAATCGTGACATCTGCTCCTGAGGCTCCACATGCATAACTTGCATGAGCTTCGTCATGGTGTGTTTCATCAGAAATTGAGTTGGTGCACTTTGATAGGAGCCGTGTGCTGACGTCAGCACTATCAAATTCAAGCTCTACATCAGGGCTGTTGTGCACGACTTGTTTCATATTTCTAGCCATTTTACACGTAATACAAAAAGAATTTTACTCCCGTGAACTAAGATGAAAGTATCGCTATTTCACCATTAACTGTGTAAAAATTATTATTAGACCTTAAGAATAATGAACAATATATTAAACAGACTAGAGCTCTTATGGAGGTTAATTCACAGTTGATTTTTAGAAAATCCCATCCATTTTTTGAAGAAAAATACACTTCTTTATTGTCAATACCATTATCAGGATAAACATGATCACTAACACTAGGATGCTTTTAGAATATATTTTCCACAAGAAATTGAATAGAATGCGAATACTTTCAATTAGATTACTGATATCCGAGCAATAGAACCCAACGTTTTTCAAATATGACTTCATAGTTCAGCTGATGATTCCTTTTTTGTAAAGATGATCAGGATTTTCTGAAAATTTTACCACTGGACTCCCATAATTTGGCGATTTTAAGATTTCGCAAAGAACTTCACAGGCCCAAATTCTTTTCTTTCCATCTTGTCTGCAACAGAATAGGAGAGAAAATTCTGTCTCATTTTTATTGGCACACTCAACAGACAATTATAATTATTTAGAGGCAGATAATCAATGCGATAATAATAAGTACCAAAAAACTGTAGATTCTTTCCAAGGTCCCGGTACACGCGTCAGCCTCAGAGGGGAGTGCTACTAACCAATAGTGCCTAGATGTAACATGGGCATCGAACAGCCATAGGGGAATTCAGATTAATTATACTGTTACTATTCAACAGTTCCCTGAATATTTCTTTCAGCCCTATGTGAAGTGGAGGGGTTGCGTTTGTGAATCCTCTCTCAGAAACATACAAATACATCCTGTTCGTAAGTACAATGATGATAGTGTTGGAACTATTTGACTATATTAAGTCGAAGTGAAAATTTAATCCATATAATTTTCTTACTAATTTTGTACTCAGATGTTTCGACAACTCGTAAGAGAACTAACGGAAAAGACAAGCTATCGCTCATGTTCAGTCGCTCGTCTTTTTTAATGGAACCTCTAAATATTTCCATCCAAATCCTGAGAAGATGCGGAGTCCTCCTCTGACCTATCGCTAGATCCATGACAACATGCTGATTTTTTCTAGAAAATGCCGTGGCTAGGGAACCGTAATCTATTTCAAATATTGTTCAGCGGGACGAATGTACGAATGAATCTCCTCAAGGCTGCTTGAATGAGCCAGGACAAGAGCGAATAACACACTTTGCTACTCTTCTTGTACTGTAGGGGTGTATCATTATTAATTAACAGGATCTATTACTGCAATCTGGATTTTTCCCGTGCTTCTACGTCGTACATTCTGATAAGCTATGCGCAAAAATGTTGATTGATATTGACAAAGAAATTTAAAGAATTTTGTCACCGTAATAAAGGACCTCTTCCGACAGATTCTTTTTTTGGCCTGATACAAAGCCATCGACATGCTGAATAGTTTTTTCCCAAACATCGAGCTAAACGTATTTCAAAATTTGTATTAAATCCCCCGTAGATTTTTCTTGCTTTCCCCGGCTCCGCAGTCAAAGTTGCATGGGCAGAAGGGGGCGTTCTTTTTTGGGGCGCTGAAAACCAAACAGTCAATCACTGCCGCTCCAAAAGCTTCAAAGGAAATGAAATCCCATCCATTTTGCAGGATTTAAAAGGTGTTAGACACGGCCCACACTTCTGGCGTTGGACCCTCCTGTATTCAAGTCTTCTGTGTTCGTTTAACGCTCGTTTCGTCAACATCATAAGGCTTACGAGATAGCTTTTCGTGTTCATTCCACAAATACTAGTGAACAGAACATATGTATTTCAGTACTGCTCAATTCGCGGCTAGACACACCCACATCCTCCAAACATTGGACTCAACCAAGGTGTTCGAAAAACACTGCTTTGGGTGAGTCTATTTAATTGGGGTGAAAATTCTGACAACAGCTTTAGAAGTGGTTGCATCGTTTCGTCATTTAAGTACCACTGATTACGTGTTCTGTCAAATTAAATAGTAAAATGAATCAATATTGAAAAATGACAACATACATGATAGAGATCCAATAGAAGCACTTGAATCATCAATGCATGAAACGTCAATTGAAATCAGTTTTGGAAGGGTTGAAACATTCTAAACACATATAAATGGAGGATCTCAGTTGTGAACCCCCTGAAGATTCGCCACCCCAAGATTTGTCAAAAGAATTATGGATTAAAAAGTTCATATTTTCTTGTCTTTGTCCGGATCAAAATCCCAAAACGAAACTAAGACAGGATGAAAAGAGAGGTGGGACACCTCACGATGCGAGAATGTGGACCGATTGTGACACGCCATTTTAATTGGTGCCCAAGGACACAAGCATACGGGTCATAAAAGCTGAATTTTTATACGCTATCTTTGACGTCTGGCTTATTGTGAAGAGAGTCTAATTTTGAATTTTTCGGTCTAGCACACTAACTTCGGATAGAGCCGACTATCAAACCCCATATTTGAGCTAAGCTGTGTGTTGTGCTGTGCGTTGTGCTGGGTGGGTTGTGGTGTGAGATCGGCTATGTGATGTACTGTTTATTGGGATGTGTGTTCTGTCGTGCGTTAAGTGGTGTAATGTATTGAGTGCTGGGTTGGGTGTTGTGCTGGGTGTTGAGCTGGGTCTTGCACTGAGCTTTGTATTGTGATGTGTCTTGTGTTGTGTATTGTGATGTGTCTTGTGTTGTTTATTGTGATGTGTCTTGTGTTGTGTATTGTGATGTGTCTTGAGTTGTGTATTGAGAGGTGTCTTGAGTTGTGTATTGAGATGTGTCTTGTGTTGTGTATTGTAATGATTCCAACCCCTTAACTATGTAAGAGGTTGTGCAGTGATCAAAAGCAGAGAAGTTTCCCCAAAGTTTATTTTAAAAAGCATTTGGTAACTTAATTTGACCATCTCATTTATCTTAATGACTATTCGCTTTTGAAGTTCACTTTTCCCCAAAAAGCTTATTTCTTCGCGTAAGAAGTTGTACGCAGAAGCCCCTCTTTGCTTGTTATTTCAGGGGATCTTTTGAGTTAACTAATTTGGGGAAACAGAATAGTTCTCCACAAACGATAGAAAATTTCTAAAGTGATCGATAATTTCTGATTACCTCTCCCCTGCCGCCACATGCGCTGGAATATTTGAAAAGTAATTGAAAACTGTCAGAGTAAACTCATTTCTGGTTTTTATGTCGATGGTTGTTTTTCAGGTTGACAATATGTACTGCTGCAGTCGTACAAGAATCTGATCAAGAAGTGAATTGACTCAGAACAGACATTCTCTCTAAATTACGAGTAACTCTTATCTGGAGTGCATGGTCAGCTTTAATCTTGAACTATTGGTAATTTGTGATAATTTGCATTTCTTTCAAAAAAGTTAACATCTTTTATATCCGTCGGTCGGTTATTGTTCAATATATTCTTTAAAAATTCCTTTAAAATAGTCTCGAGAGAGCTCTCTTCTTTCTTTTTTCCTGTCTTTTCGCTCGTCTGGCATTTGCTGGCACGTAACCTGCCTTGCTGCTGTCAGGGGTCAGGTGACGTTGTCAGGTTTCAGACCATGTCAGTTTCAATACAATACGAACAATTCGTTTGGCAACCCAAAAAAACCGAGGCGTTTATCATGTAATGCCTACATTACAGTACGTGTATTAAAAATCATAAGCAGGGTACACACAAACACTTGTGCCTCTTTTGATTTTAAAGGAATACTATCAATCGTGAATGATTCTGCGATTTTGCATGATTAACATGATGGTTGAACGAAAGCATCTCGAGTTAAAAGAAGTAAAAGAATCTATGACTAGCAAAAAGGCTTAGCACAATGAACCAAACTTTCAAAAAAGAATAGAAATGAAAACAGAGTTCCTGTAAATATCCCAAGATGCAAAACTGGCCAGACGCTCGTACGCTCTGGCGGCTCCTTGCACATCGCATCGGGAAGAGCCGCCTTAAAAATTCGCATCGCCAATGGAAGTCCGAAGTTTTCCTCGTAAACTGCGTTTGATTTATTATAGTCATGCCATCAAACTTCAATGCAGGAAACATTCGCATTAAGTTTGAGAAATTTCAGTTTTGTCGAGACTAAACTTGTCGTAACTTTGAGCCATGCAAAAAATATGGGCCATAAATTTGAAATTGAACGGTTTTCTAGAAAGATTTTGAAGCCCAGTTTGTAAAATTCGTTGATGCTCTATGACCTGCCGTTCGAGAGCTTGGCGCTATTTTATATCAAGTTTTGCTTCTTTGCTCCAGACTCGTCAGCTGGAGGACTTTGAAAGAGGATCGAGTGAAACAAGAAGATAGACTTCTATTCATGTCCCGCAAAGCGTCCCTGATCTCTCGAAATCCTGCTCAGGATTGAGTTTTCCGATCACATGGATGATCTTGAAGAACAGGAGTCTTTTTCATCAAATTTGAAGGTTCCTTTGCCCGTTTAAGACGACTAAATTAATTTTGCTTTTCAGCTGATGTTTAAAAATATTGGATTGCCCTTGACGCACGTTTCCCTGCAGGTAGTGAAAGAGGGGATCGGTATGACATAGAACTAAACGATGAAGAAATCTTAATGGCGAAATATGATCATTGAGTTCCGCTTTCACCCCAAAAAGAAGCAAACAAATATTCGTCAGATGGGAAAAAACCTTATCTGAGTTACATCAGCACAGCGCGATAAAATGACACCGCTATGAGTCTACTGAGTTGTAGCTTTCTTTAAGACTAAATAATTAAAAGTCAGCGCATTGAAGGCTATAGAAACTATATTTACCCTCTCACGTAAAAAATTTTACATGGAATGAATTAAGGAACTAAATTGACTGCTATGCTCACGTCCATTTGATGTATGGGTGAACCCAACAGCCTGCAAAATCAGTTGTTCTATTCGCATTGGAGAGAGGCATTTTCACGTAACCAGGGAGTACTTCCCTTGGAAAAGGAAGTTTAAGCCACACATCCCTCACCACGCCAGTAGTTGTAAGGCACTGAAAACCCAACGGTAAAACGTGTTGGAATTAATAAAGGCTCTTGTAGTATAACCTGAGAAGACCAAAGATTTTTACGAAAACAACGATTTCAATCACACGTATAGACAGAAAGAATAACTCACGGCACACTTGGAGTACATTGTTACTTGCGCACTGGTTCAGTAAAAATAAGAGGTCAAAAGAAAGTGAAATGATCAATCGTACATATTCATTCTTTAATGGAATAATAAACGCGAGGATCTTGAGTTACTCGACGATTATGCAGGTTTCCTTGGATTTGTGCCCACCCCGGTGACGTCGGCACTACTGATTTTGCTTCACTTGCATCACCGATTTGTTTGTGCTCTAAACTATGTGTACAAAGCTCAAAGCGACCTCAAATGTATCAGGGAGAGATATTTGTGTTACCCATAACATAAGTAGAAAGAAAAAAATACATCACGGAACATTTATAGCCTTCACTACGCAATAATGAAAGTACTTAATACGAAACGAAGCAAGCCGTGAAATTTTAGCCGAAAACTCTTTCTGACATGTTTGCGGCGCAGGTGCAGTGTCTCTATTTGTGTTTTGGAGCCCATTCATCAAAATAAACAAGCACGAATAAGAAGATTGGTGAGCTAGCTTCCGGCGAACGGTAAATCTGAGAAATATCTTTCGGTCATCCTGGAAAAATTAGGATATGGTTTTCAGGCCTAATTATCGAGTACTAATTTAGAGTTAGTACATCATAGTACCGTCAGGCTTGCGACAGCTACTAGTTTAACGGTGGCCCTGGCGAAACGAGATGTCAAAATTGGCGCGTTCCCTAGACGCGTGGACTAATGCGCTGATCCTTTCAATGAGGTTCGAGGTATTGAGTAAAAGTGGACATGAATTTTAAATTTTTGTCGTATTAGTAATGCACAAATTTAAGAATATTCGAGACATTTTTAGAAATTTTAAATATGTGTTACTTTATTCCCTTCTTTTCGTTAATTACCTGGTCTGATTCCCTTGTATTTCAACACATGATAAAATTTGAATCTCAATTACATTAGTAACTTATCTCATCGTTGACCAGCACTTTTATTATAAAAATATTGTATACATGAATATAGCGAAAACCATTAAAATGGCGCACAATGTATGAATTTTATGCAAAAACGCCGTGAAGCTATATCTAGATAATTACCTACGATAATTGGACTACCTAACAGACGGCCCTCGTCTCTAGAACCTTCCTAGGAAGTCTTTTCCTTTTCCTTGTAGTAGGGTTCTTAGCACAGCCTTGATAAAGTCCTTAGGAGTTCTTTAGTATTTCCACGCCTGAGTCCTTACTACGGCCCTTAGTACTTTTGAAACCTAAATTGAGAGGCACGGGATCGTTCCTTAGGCGAGTCCTTAGTAAGGTCCTTAGCAAGTTCACATTGGGAGGTCCTTAATTGATAGCTCTTTGGATGAGTTCTAAGTGCCATGTTTAGCAGGTCAAACTTAAAGTAATTAGTCCCTGATATTACTTTGGACGAATCTAAGTACGGACCTTGACAGGTTGTAAACATACATGGGCATATCTTTGACTCGTTCCCTACGTATTGGGCCACCGGTGTACCCAGCAGCCGCAGTTGGGTTGTGGTTTGCCTGTGCGCCGACACTCAGTTTACTTGCGGTTACAGAAAACCTCATTTATGGACTATCAAAATAATTAAATACCATAAATTCAGGTACAGTGAGAAAATAAGTTATGAAGGCTTGTCTAATTTCAAATCACGAAACTGTCACCGAATTCAAGTTCGGCCATCCCTATGGAATCATCCAACAATAGGCATTCACACGCGAAGAAAGTGTTAATATATCAACACTTGCGATGGTAATATATTACCATCGAGAATTTTACGTCATCATTCAGCAGATCATACACAGGTCCTCAGCAAGTCAGTACTGGGCTTTTACGTAGCCCTCAGTACACATACTATGAGTGAGGCGCTCACAGGTTTCCATGACCTCTTTTCATGACCTCTTTTCATAACCTCTTTTCATGACCTCTTTTCATGACCTCTTTTTATGACCTCTTTTCATGACCTCTTTTTATGACTTCATGGTATAACGTCCTCAGAAAGCGTCTTCACGCGCGTCGCTGCCGGGTCTTATTGACGGCCACCTCTCAAGTGGACGATTTTACAGGAGGCCATTTCTCCGATGTGATTTTTAGAATTTATTATCTTACGTCACTCGTAAAAGTGGATGCATGCTTCACTCATCGCTTCACTACTTTAATAGATGCTCTTGGTTTAGATTCGCTCACTTACGAGTTTCCTGAAGATGTAAGAATTTCCTGCTGAGTAAATTCTAGGATCAGCTGGTGGCTGTTCAGACGCTCGCCCATGACTTGCGCCTCGTTTTTCTTCATTTGAGATCACGACTAATAGACTCCAAGAGCCTTAGAATTTACGACAAAAGCTTCATGAAATTCAGTCAAGAAATAAGAGTATTGGGCGCTTACGACTCTGCGAGAAAGATCCTGTTAATTCGGATGCCCCAACTGGGCTCTGGAAGGTTACGACTTCATCAGAAGATTGGCTTCGATCCAAGTAGCACTTCTACTGGTAGTAATAGCCCTACTTTCTTTCTTTCTTATTTCTTCTTTGTGACGCTGGAATTGGCGTGTAAAACTTCCTTTGTTGTTGAGAAGTTCTTAACGCTATCGGAAATTCCAACGGAGCCTTTTAAAGCACCGCGTCTCTAGTAAATTGAGTTTTGAACCTGAGACTGATGCCCTCCGTGAACTAGGCAGGAGGAGCGTGGCATGAACGAGTTCAGCTATGGTGCATCAGCGTTGCCAGGCCAGTTCTTAAATTTTCATCACAGTTTTTCGGCATAAAATTAAATTATTCTTATCAACAGCACTACGAAGGTAGGGCCGTATAATTACATGGGTGACTCTAATGAACGGAACCTCTTACTGTGACTGCTTCCCAAAACATACTGTATCCTGGAAGCCAACACCTATACGTTTACTGGAGACCCTGATGATGACGTGCCGCCGAAGTACTTATTCTTGAGTTATTCGAAGTAGTTATTTATCTTTCTATTCTTGAGTTATTCGAAGTAGTTATTTATTTTTTGCACTTCCTTTAGTCTCACGTGCATGCCGCGCAAGCTTGAAAAGCGCTGGGTGTTCAAGTAGAGTGCGTGTCTCAGATAATACTCAAATTTAAGAACTGTTTAACCTTCGGGTATCGGATATGAGTGTTATCAGTTCGGAAGAAATTTGTGGCATCTTTTAGTCTGAAATTCCCCGTTTCGTGCCATTTTTCTATTTTGTGAGTACTAATATGAGAGTAAGCAATTTTAACCATTTGCAGGGAAGGTGTAGAATTGAAGGAAATGGATCTTAACTATAATAAATTCTAATGGAATTAATCAGTGAAATTAAATCGGTGGCATTTACAAAACGTTCCCAAGATACGGCACGTTTTAATCAGGCCAATCAGTACATACTCATTTGGCCTACAATTGAAAAAAACACAACATTTTAGTATATCTGTGAATACAAAAACATCAAAAGTAATTAACGAACTAGAGAACTCTTGTAGATGACACAATAGCAAATCATGTACTATCATTTTTATAAATTTGCACTATAAATTTTGGGTAAATTTTATTCGTTCGCGGGCTGCGTCCCTCAGCCGAGCAGCTGTTGGGCCTATTGACTCGGAGAGACAGTGATGCACGGGGGATGAGATTAGATTATCAGGCAGTTTAAAGCTCCCAGTCCGCAGGAAATGTGTTCCAAAGAGAGCGAAAACAAGGTACCATTTAGTATGAACTTTAGAAAAACGTAAAATCCATGCGCAGGTGTGTTCCCACAGAAGATTCTCTTCACATAGAAATAGCAGGTTAAGAAGGAAGAGGACAAGCAGATGAAGAATAATACAAAAAGATAGTACGAATAATGAAAGAAACAAAGTGGGCACTAAACATAGAAGTATCGAAGGCCTAGCTAGGGCTGAGGTAATCTAACCATGCTCCCTTGGGGACGCCAGTACCCTAGCACACGATAGAAAAACCTATCTAACCTCACCCTATTGCCTATGGCTTATCCTATGGCCCTTGAGGCGCAACATACGAAATGAATTTGGTTTCACTCGAACGGAGTTGACGTGCAGTACATTGTTGTGTCTCCAAGGCCTTACAACTATGAAGTACACTGGGACTTGTCAGGAAATAATCAAAACGTGTCATCAATATATAGTCTATAAAACACTGATTTAAAATCAGACGGGCATTTTTGAAGCCACATTTTCTCGGGGAAACCAAAGAATATTTACAAATAAAGGCCCAAGAGGCAGTCCCATACCAAGCCCGTTCAACTGCTGATACAATTTAGTGTCAAGTATGAAGAGTGCATTTAATACGGAGTGCTGCAATAACGTCTTAAAAAACGACCTGCTCAACCTCATAACTAAATTTACTTTCTCGAACAAATAATTAGGACAGATTTCTATCGTTTCATTAAGAGGTATATTTGAATACAAGCTTTCTACATCAAAAGACGCCATAAAAAGAGCATTTGCATCATTAATGGAAGTTATCCTTTCGCTAAAAGTCTTTGAATTTTCGACATTATAACCATGACAGGTGAAAGGAGCTACAATTGGCAGAAGAAACTATACAAGATGATAGCTGGGGGTACGATAAGCAGCAAACACATGGACGAAAAGAAAAGTTTTCTTGAAAAGTAGTTACAAATTTTCGGCAAACCACACAAGATACGAGGTCCTGAGCCAGACTCAAATTATGATTTATACAATGGATCAGAGATAGTTGATGAATTTTTCAATTTACGAAAAAAATAATTATTTTTGACTTTAATACGGATCGCGAATTTGAAAAAAAGTTGTTTTAATTTGTTTAAATTTTGACCGATCAGCTACGATGGAGTTCATACTATGTAAATATTATTCCCTGTCAATGATTACAACTCCTTGGCCATTATCGAGCCGAGTAACAATAATTCTTTTATATGATGATAATTTTTTCAAAGAATTAATATCCGCTCCACTGAACACAGGTGATTGTATGCCATAAAATTATAAAATTACCTGTGAGCTTTTAAAAATATTGCATAGAAGTACAAAAGTTTAAAACCGTCCAGAGCCTTACAAGACTACACAGAAAGGAGAAGCTGTCATGTCGATCGGCAGGACAAGTAGTGCGAAAGTTAAAATAAAAACACAAAAATCACAAGTAAAGTGTTGTATAATCTCAGTTTGTAGGCCATCACTACAAAGAACACTTAATAAAGAAAGACTGAAAGGATGCAGACCCAGGAAAACGCCTCTTCTTACGGCTAAACACGTCGAAGTGTAATTATCTTTTGACAGATAATATATTGATAAAGAAACTAGCTTCTGGTCATCGGTACTTTGGTCAGATGAAACTAAAATGGAGTTTTTCGGTCTCAGGCAAGTGTTTTCGTTTGGAGAATATCGCGTGAAGTGCTTAAACAGAAAACACTGTTCCAACTGTAGAACATGGTGGTGAGAGTTGTATGCCGTGGGAATATTTCTTGGCCAATAATACTGGAAGCATTGTGAAAGTTGAAGGAATCATGAAACAAGATCGATAGGTCAAAATTCTTAGTGAAAATTTGAAGCAGTCTGCCTAAGCGCTCGATGTGGAGCTCGATATTGTCTTTGAACATGATAATGACCCCAGGCATATGGCAAAATCTGTCAAGAAATGGCTGGAAGATAATGAAGTTTAAGTTTTACTGTGGTCTAACCAAAACCAAGATCTCAGTCCGATCGCAAATCTGCAGTTGATTGCAGAGAGAAATGTAACTGGCTGAAAACTGAAGAATCGTGGAGAAGTGAAGGAAATTGTAAAAGATGAGAGGTCCAAAATTTCTGTTAATGTCCGCAAGAACCATGTAGTGGACTACAGGGAGTGTCCGGAGGCAACTATTAAAAATAAAAGCTTCGCAACAGGTTATTGAGATGTGTACGGGTCAATATGAACATGGCTCATTTGGTATTATTGCTCATTATTTCGTTCAAATAAACTCTTTCAAAAATTTCCATATTACGTTCACTCCAAAACACCTTTAATACTTCTGGTGTAAGTATTGTTAAGAAACGTAGTCTATCGAAGGATTTATTCACATACATTCAAGTATCATGAAAGGGTATTAATCATTTTGAGCGTAACTGAACGTGGTGTGGTGTCAGGGAAATTTCCACATGCTCTATGAGTATTTTAAGTAATTATGGGCTTCGAGGATCCTTATGGAGATCATTTGGAGCTTCATATTTGTGTTCATAGACTGAGAAAATCTAAACTCAGAAGAACATCTTCGCACCCTCATTTAAATTCTGGCTCTTTTGCGGGACTTCATCCCCACCTGTTGAGATTACCCACAACCGTACCTGCCACGCATGAGCCAGACCGAGTTGTCTTATCATTCTGGCACTTCATCTCTGACTGAGAAAATTCTTCCCCCGAATAAACTGAGAATTAATAGTTTCTCAGTTTTCAGCCAGTTAGAACTACACCGGGATGATATTCAATAAGCTCCTACGATAAAAAGGATTTTCCTCTATTTAAACTTCGCCGTTCGATCGTGAATGTGTCCTCCAATAACGCATTTAGAGCTCCATTTCATCAAGTCTGGATGTGACGATGCTGTTAATGGGCATCAAATAATTACCCGCCAAAATTAATGGCGGACGAGCGCTACGGGAGCGGCAGCGCCCATTCTAAATCCTAATTAATTTGAAATGCAATATAATAAACGCGCACCGAGAACTCGAAGGCTGAAGGCCACGGTTCCGATGGAGGGAATTTGACATTTTTGACGAATTGCAATTATTGATCTGCTTTTCATGTTACTGGCTAATTCAGTTTACGCTGCACATTTCGGGGTCGCTTTGGAAATGATCCGCTAGCATTCGGTGACTTAAATCGTAAATGAAATTTGTGCAGTTCATAAACTTACAAAATTTATATTTAAAGCCCCCCGTCATCATTCGATAAGCTCAGCGCTCCTCAACCTTTTTACTCCGGCGTAACATTTGCATTTAATTATGGAAATAGAGGACGCTCCCCACTAAAAATGGCAGGGCAAATGATATCAAATTTTTGAAATGCCCTCGTATTTGCGGTAACTCTGACATGAAACAATGTTATATTCACTGATCGTTGATACGGACTGCTTCAAATGACAGCCTTGGTATAAGTTTAAGACAGACGGACTGACAGACGGGCGGACGGCCGGAAGGACCAACCAACCAAGCAACACTGGGCTATTGTTATTTAGTGGGATTGGTTACATACGATGATGTCGATACTGCAGAATTAAAATTTCCCACAAAATATTTTGAATGTTTACTAATATTACAAATACGAAGTTAGATAAAAATTCAGGAATGCATTAGCTTATTTCACCTGTTCTTGCGAGCCCTTATCTGTCTTTTCGGTAACTCCGACCGCGAAACGGTGGCTCAGACTTGGTGGAGTTGCAAATCAGGGTAAGATGTGTGCAGGTATGTTGTATGAAATCAATTCAGTCACGAAAGTGTAAAAATATGCACGTCTTCTGTTTAATACAAAAAGTTGTGATTAAAAAGCAATGGACGCTTACAAGGGCTCATGATTTAGATAAGAGTTTGTGCAAATCGGCGCTCATTCATTAAAAGGACACCAAATTTCGAGTTGTACTGATTTTTAGAGATCACGAAATGATGGTGTCGGCAAAAACTCGACGGCTCCCTAGGTAACTCATTCAGAGTGGAGATAAAAAAATGCAATAAAGAACGAATGTCATCACAGCTTCAATTGGAACTTCTATGGCGGTGGCTCATGCTCAGCAATGTGTCTGGCTCCCATGAAAGCTAATGACGGCCTCCAAAAGAGCCTACTATTCCAAAAGCTGAGCGGAACGAAGCCTACTGATAATAATCTGCAGCGGGGCTGCCAAATTGAAATCAAAGTCAGGAGTGGAAGTCCAAGATAAGCAGCTAATTTAATTTTACCGTGAGGTACAATACTCGGAGTTACATGTTCGAAAATGAAAGTTGGCCTAGTTCAACTTCAGGGAATCAGCGGAGTTTGAATTAGTATATAAGTGGACATGTTGATAGATATATCTATAGCTTTTACCATTAGTTGCGAGTTTCAGTGATAACCTGAGGGAGAATCAACTGCGAAAACTCAGGCAGTTTTTTTTAAATCTCCAAATCTCTTGAGGTATTCTTCTCACAAAAATTCGAAAAACAGGTGCGCTGGAAAAATCTATGAGCTCCAATTTCGATGTGAATTGAACGAAATAGTGTTTTAGCATCCAATTTAACAAATTTAAATTAGCTCAATAGGCATCGCGTAAAGAATAACAGATGCTTGCCTCAATTCTTCAATTGGGTTGAACAAGAAACACAGTTCATGCTAGGAGATGGTTCAGTTTAAGAATGACGATGCGGTATGCTTCCCATGAATGTGTATTACTAGGTGAACTGTTAAACAATTAGTCCGTACTCTGAGATAATTCTAGTTTGAATGGGAAAGGAAGGCATGGGTAGGCTACGGCAGCTGTGATAACTTCAGCTGTGTGATAAATTCAGCTGTAACCAAACGTACACCACTGCTGCTTGTGAGAAGGTGTCGTGCTCGATAGACTGGTGCAGTGCGATCAATTTCGAAAACGTAGTTTACTGGAATGAGAGACGTAGTACTTCATTGAAGTGTTAGTACACGCGCCTCAATAAAAATGAAAGGACTCAACAAAGTTTATTCTTGAAATAAATGGATTTTTTCAATGAAGCTACTCCTCTTTTTGTTCTTTGAAATCAACCATTCATAAGCAACCAGTGTTTTAGCCTGAACACTGTCATGTCATATTCTATGAAATAAAAGGTTTAGGTTCCTTTACATTAAATTAATTTACGGTACGATGTTCAGTACCCTATCTATGACACTGCCGCATATCAACGCCGCTTGAAGTAGGTACTCTAAAGTGGTGTATGAAAATTTTAACAGTAAGGCAATTACTCCTGTATTAAAACACGACACCTATTACTATAATAGCTTGTATATTAAAAATAAAACTCTCGCTGCGCACGATAAATGTACAAGCTCTACAATCAGATATACGACACGTATGTACCGTAGCTTGATTAATACCTGTTTAATTTTAAGCTTTTGAACCACCGCTGTGAGTAGCGACTCGCGGCGAGAATATAAGGCACCGTATCTAAGCTACGGCAATAGACTTGCCTTAACGGGCTCGTAATAAAGCCATAATTTAGCCAAATTATGGGATCTGGCAGTCAGAAGGCAGACCATCCATCTCATGCCTGCAAACCTTATGGTCCCTCTCAAGCGCCTATGCTTAATGCACTCGTAAATTGCTCCTTATTTCAGCAGAGCCGTTTGAATAAAGACGAGTTCCAGGTTCTTGAAGATTAATTAATTTGTGACTCGCTGAGGGTGTGAGAAAACTTGAAGGTGAAATAGGGCGCACGCTTCATTCTCGCTCTGAAATGAGAGGAGACTTTACGATGCTATCATGTATTTCATGGTAGATTAAGATAAGTTTGTATCCAATTTCTGGCTTTGGTCATAAATTTATGATGTCTTAACAGCTTAAATGAATTCATATGTTTGCCGGAAGTACGCCCTAGCGAGAGGAAGACGCTGTTTAACGCTCTCGTAAAAGGAAGAAACGAGAGCAGTCTGAGATGTTTGAGAACTTAGATTCCCTGTCCGAAGCTCATTGCTACAGCGTCCAGAGATTACTTATTTCCGCAAAATATGAAATTAAGGGACTTTGAGGACGAAAATGATGTTGACAGATGTTGAGAGAAACTGAAGACAAAAACGATCCAGGACAGGTGGCTGAGAGGGCTTCTAATTGACGCCTGTTACAAAATATCTCCTCACGACTCGTTAGCATACAGTGACACGCAGCATACACGCAGACTAGTTAGTTAGTGACACGCAGCATACAATCAATGAAGACTAGTTAATGGCGCGCATCAGACAATCAGTGAAGACTAGTTAATGACAGTTAACAGACAATCAGAGAAGACTAGTTAGTGACACGCAGCAGGCAATCAATCAAGAGTAGTCTATGGATGTGTATAAACTCTGTTTTCACTGTGAATCTGCGTGCTTTGCTTTAACAACGCAGAATGTGTAAGCCACATGGTGGTCATGCAGCACGGAGAACCTCCACACACAATAGTAAGGCAGGTTTACCTCCAGAGAACATGTCAGTATCAGGAAACTGGCTACCTGAGTGAAGATATTTTTATACGCAAAGCAAACTTAGTTGAAACGATGCCCAAACGCGCATATGTCTTATGCAACATTAGAATAGCGATGCATCAGTCACAGCTTTTTCGTGCATTTTCCAATCTTTCAGTCATTGACCTCTGAAGAAGCTGATAATGAGTTTTATTTTAACCCTGGAATGGTAACGTCTAATTTCATGTACCTCATAGTTTGCCTGCAATTTCATTCCTATGGATTCTAGACTTAAGAATCTAACCTCTACCGCATAACCTTACATTTAGGGTTGTCATTCCGGGGTTAATACCTAAATTTCTTGATTTTAGTTCATTGTAGCATACTTGTAAAATGTATGTTTCTAATTTCATCCATTTGTTTAGATTTCGGAGCTCTCCGGTGAAATACAACTCTCATTTACGGTCCCTGTCGAAATTTATGTACAAGAAGACCGCTGAAGGTTGCCTTGTCTAAGGTGCCGTGCTGCGATACGCGAGGGTTCTCTGGCCGTGCCATACGCACGCTGCCTTTTTTCCCATCTCTCTAACAGAAAATCCATCATTCATCGAAGCGAGAGCTATCGCTTAATGGAATAATTATTAGAGTGGGAAATTGGAAATCTCCGCTGCGCTATACTATGCGCTCTAATATATTGAAGGCTCGTATATTAATGCCACTAAACATCGTGCGGTGTGAGCACAAAGCTCGTTTACCTCGGTGTGAGCGAAGTGGCCAGCTTACAGAATATTTCACGAAAAAACAGTTCCAAGTTTTCCAAATGTCTTTTGATAATAATAATATTGTGAGAAATTATGTACTGAGAGAAAGAATAGCCCTGATCTTCCAATCTAAAATAACGGTAAACCTACTTTGTAATTTTTTTTCAATGCACTTTTTCAAGTTTTCTGCATCCGTATCAAATGATATGTATTCTGAAGTATATTTTTAAGCCTAGAATGGTAAGTTCGAGTGCCTCATATTCCACAGTTGAGCCTTCCATAGTTTTCCCAGGGATGCTCTCCCTCGCGGGGCCTAAGTTTCAGGGTTACCAATCCTCGGTTAATTATTTCACAAATCAAAGGGGTTTCGTACTTTCAAAATGTTCGTGAACAGAAAAATCCTTTGTTTCGCCACACCTAAGCTTCTCGATGCGTGTTGTCCTGTACGGAACCCAACACTGGCAGCATAAGCGAAAAATTAGTAGTTGCGTGTGTCTGAATTCGGTAATTCCACTCACCTTTGTTAACGCGCGAGGGCCTACTCTGTTTGAATGTCGTTCGTGAAAAAGAATGAGCGACCTCAAGAATAACTAGGTTTTGTGATGCAGGTTTTGTGCAGGTGATGCGTAAGGATTGCATGAGACCCTCTTCTAGACGGCCAAATATGAGAGCGCAATGTGCAAGATCGGCGCTTCAGAACAGCCATTTATTCTCGACTATGAACAAAAAGACATTTTTCTTAATCAAGCCTGGGAACAATTTGAAGCCTTATGATGTTGCTGAATCTTGTTGGATGCTCCACGTTCAGCTTTCAATGTGTTCCTCACCCCAAAAAACTCTTCTACCCAAAAAGTAAAAAGCTAAACGGCGGTGGAACCGGACTTCAATTTCACTAGGACAGCTACTTGTCACCTGAACGTATTTCTACCTTGACTATTTGAAGCTATTTATCGGTAACGTAGTCACGTGGAATGTATTAAATAGTGTTTCATGCTTGCATTTGCATTTTTACAGTTATAGTGCAACCGAAACTGAATGTTTATTCACTGTTTATAACAAAACAAAGGGCCGCTCCTCCCTGGGACGCCCTGTGGTGAAAATTATTTGCCCTATTCCGCTGGTGATGGTTGTTGTAACTTTAACCAGCGTTTCTTGCTATGGTGTCACAGTGTTACGGTGTCACGGTGTCACGATGTCACGGTGTCACTATCACGGTGTCACGGTGTCACGGTGTCACTGTGTCACGGTGTCACTGTGTCACGATGTCACTGTGTCACGGTGTCATGGTGACACAGCATTCCCTTTTGAAATTTCTAATGAAAGAGTTTCTCTGGCGGGAAATACATTTTGAGGCTAGTCCAGATTCGGTGCTTACTATGCATAAAGGTATAAAAAATCCGTAGCAATCCTGTCGTTATCAATTTTTTTCTTAATTGTCTCTACTTCACTGCAGAGGGAAAACATGCAGAGGGAATTTTCCTAAAACAGCTAATCATAAGAAAATGTCGAAATTCAATTAGAGTTTAGTACTTACTGGGTATTGGTAATGACATCAGCTGGTTTCAAATGGTAACTCGAAAGATGATGGTCACCAGAACTCTGAAGACGAGATGGCTGGACGAATAGGGTTTGCTGGGCACGTCCTACGAGAAGTTAAAGGATCAGGAGACGGAGTAACGCAAGTTGACCCTCCAAATGAGGGTCGAACTTCATCAGAAGAAAATAAGGGAAAACCTTGGGCTGAAAATAGGAACGTTGTACAATAACGTAATTCTCAGACACGAAGCTTCGAATCCTTGAAAGCTCTGTGTGAGTACGCGCGTGTATTTAGATTATTATTAAAATTAATAAAGGAACACAAAATAAATGTAAGTGAGGCTAACCTCAGCCCCGCCAGGTTACCTACCAATTGAATCAAAAACGAGCTCGGCTAACGAATACCGAGGAAAATATATTGGACCTCAATTTAACAGAGAGTTCAATTTCTGACCAATGCCATGCGCTACCAAAGCTGACTGTAAGAATGCAAAAAAATATCACTCCAAGGAAAATCAGGCGTCTTGTTGATTAACATTCAAGAATCAGCTATGGACTGACAATAAATTTAAGTACCGATTTGGCTTACATAGGACACAGAGTGTAGATTTATCAAAATAGAATAATTGAGTAACTCAAATAACACTTCAAAAAGTAAATGAATAATACTTCAAAATTCTTTTTAAAACCTTTTCTCAATGCCCATGCTGACAAAGAGGGGTGATGCGCCCGCCGAGGCGCAGGTTTGCAGGTAACTTTCGGTAGAAAAATGTATACTCGAAATAAAAGTTCGGCAAAATTCCTGGTGTCTTTCTAGAATTGTATACCGACTGATTTAATAGAACGCTTTTAGCTACTGTAAATTTTTATTAGAAAGATTCCAAAGTAACAAAATAGCGAAAAATTTTATGGGGTGAAATCACAATTGAAAATAAATCTCCTCGTATGCTGCTGGCAAACACCAGTGCAGTGAACCATTTTATTCTGTCAAAACATGTTTAATATACGGAAAAAATCCTATTTAATCCATTGGGAATCCTATGGCAATTTCAAGCTCTCACTGATATTTCAAAAGCAAAGCCCTTCATTTATTTCGAAGTTTGAATACTTTTCATTTGGATTTCAAAGTGAATTAAAGATCATATCTACACAGATGCATGGGCTACCATCGTTCTCGAAGTACATTATTGAGTTTCTTGCTACAGCAAAAGCCAAACAGAACAGATATGTCATTTTCTTTTGCATTGGTAAAATACGGAGAGCTAAAAAATTGATATCATGGTGCGTAAAATATTCCACAAGGAGAACACATTCAAAAAAAGTTCAAATGTTAACATACTCTTTGCTTCTATAAAAACCTGATAAAGACTGCGAGAACTCCAACTGAGAAGACGTGAAACTTCGATAGACTTCAGTTTGTTAGAGATTTCTCGCGAGTGATTCTCATCAATCACTTTCGCTTAAATTTGCTGTCGAGTTATCCTAATTTTCACGAGAACCTCTGGCTCATCCTTATTAACTTCATTCTCTCATGTTTTTACTTGAGCGATTCATCAGCTGCAGGAACGCCATCAGAGCAACGCAAACGCAGTCCTTCTCCAGAAACTACCGAGGGAATTGAACTGTAATTTTACTAACGAGCTTTCTTGCAACTTCTTTAATCTCTTTTAATTAGTTGCGTCACGTTGCGTTACAGGTTCATAGCAAGACTCGCTGCAATAAAGATACCCGATGTTAGGATTTCTTAACGGTAAAGACAGCTTTAAAATTGACTGTAATTTAAAATTGGCTGTAATTTAAAATTGGCCTGCAATTGGCTTGCGTTGAATAGTAAATTAAATTACGATTGAAGACTTTGCCATTGATTTCCGAAGATATCACGTACAACTGTCAGGCTGTACGTAATCTCTGGAAATTCTGCTGTGCAGAACTGTGAAGTCCAGTGAAGGTGTGATTGCATGAAGTCGTGCCGCTGCGGCGTACATACTGAGATAATTATACAGCACTTTACCATTACTTGTAAATTATGGTTAACTACATACTATGGTACTCTACATAGCATGGTGCACTATATAACACTGTATACTACACATCGCACAACATATACTACATACAGTACATTATTTACTATGATATTCTACTACTCATGATGTACTGTGTATCACGGTACAGTACCGATCGAGGTATACAAAATATCGTACTATACTACATCGCATGGTACACTACCTAAATATCATGGTACACTACCTAGATATCATGGTACACAACGTAAACGTCATGATGCACAACCTAAACATCATGGTGTACTACCTACATATCATGGTACACTACCTACATTGTTACATTTAAAGTACATTGTTACATTTAACGGCAAAGGAAAGTTGAATACCGAAGAAATAAAACAACAAAGTGGCTTAAATTTCAGACTCCTGAAAAAAAATTCTCAATTCGCTTGCCAACTGAATTATGAAATCGATAATTCAACCATTCAATCCAAAATTTAGTGTTTGGCTACAAAAAATGTCTAACTCATAATTTGAGATCTTTTCATAATTTATGAAGCCTGGATACGGTATGCTGGATCTAATTAGCTTTTTTAAACAGAAGTGTGCAGTCGAGCTGAACTACTTGCTTATCGAACCGTAAAACATTAACATTAAAGAGTAATTGCATGAAGTTTAGCTGCAGAGTAAAGTAATTACAGCTTCCCCCCGACATTTAACAATTGGCTCGCAATCGCTACCGAGTCGTCCGCTGCTTTCGTTTGAATTTAGCGGCGTTTGGAAAATTTTAAACGAGTTCTTTTAATTCTGTTGCTTGCCGCTAATGGCCACTATAGGAAGCGAGTTTCTCCCGAGCGCGCAGTTTCGACGGACGCCGCTGCTGCTATGCAAAGAAAGCTCTCAGCATGACGGATTCTAATGAGCTCATCTAGCGGGCTTGGCCGCTACATTGCCGTCGATGGTCTTCTATCGTCCTAAAGGCCTTGAAGGAATTCCAGATTGAGGTCCTCATTGAATTTCGATGATGCACTCCAAGATTGCCTTCCGTTCTTTATTTTCCTGACCGCGCAATTGCCGTGACAATTTGAGCAAGGAACTTGGCTACTCCTGCATAAAGAGGGTGTTGTACTGATGAGCGAAGATGAAGAGTTATCAGCAAAGGAGATTGCGTCACCGCGTTCTCGTGCGCTGAGTTCAATGACTTGACAAGGTTTAGTGATCTGCTCATTGATTTTCAAGTCTAAATGATCCCAGTTCTCAAAAATGATGCAAAAATTGTCGAGCGTTGTGGTTTCCCAGATATAATAACATGTTGAAATAATAATTCAACATCTCCCTTGGTAAACATATAAGAGATCTATTTGAAGTTAAAAAATATTCCCCAAGTTTCTTCGCTGCAAAAAATTTATAAAATATCCATTTAATGTATACCACTTAGCCTGTGCGACAATGTTGATGTAAACACACAAAGAATGGAGCAAGTGAAAGTAGCAGAACTCATCCATATTTCTTGTTTAGAAAACAAGCGAGTCATCGCTCTTTGTGAAAGTGTTCTCGAGAGCCGCCTCCCGAACAAGAATGCAAAGAATTTCTCCGTAGAAGGCGTGTCTCCGGGAACTCGCGGTCACTGAATGCAAATGTCTACGCGAGAAGAGTGCTCTACAAACAGAAGCGTAATAACATCTAGGCATCTTCTAAGGGTAAGGCGCGAGAATATCTCTTGCACTTTCTAGTTTCTGCAGAAGGATGTTGTAAAAATTATAAAAATCTTATTTTAACATTTTATTGCACCTGTTTACAGAGTGCACTGAAAAATTATGTTGGTTAACAGAAATCCTTTAACAGGTTATTGAAGCTCAATATATTATGTCTATTCGTAAATTTCTGTTTTCTATAATTTATTTTATTCTCTGTTGAAGGTGGAAGTCTTCGTGAAATCCATTTTTATTGAAGTACGCGTTTAACATAGTCCTTTAAATCAAAATTTGATCATAGCTATGAATTTTAAATACACAAAAAACACCCTTCTTGGCCCCGTGTAAAGACGAACTGTCATGAAGAAAACATTCGAATTATTTTCTATGTAACAAAACTATTAACAATACATTAAAACTTTGTATACCTCATCCTTCACAAGCCTCACACAAAGTTTTTGCCTCATAGCTTCATAGCTAGAGTCATCGATAGTAGTACATTCTTTATTTTTAGCCAGTTTTACGAAAAAATGTATTTATCATACTTACTAACTTCCATATCAATATTTCTTTTATTATACACAGATACTTTGAATACGTCATCAGCGGCAGCACTCCGTTCTTTCAAGTAGACGAAACATGAATAATAATGAAATTATGGAGGTACTCAAAATTTCTTAGTTCTTCATTACGCGCGTCTTTCTCAAACTAAAAATAACTTCGTTTGTTTTCTGAGTGATTTACCGTAATTTGATCACGAAAATTAAGGGTTCTAGTTCAGCGAATTGACTGTTTTTTTCAAGCTCCTTGTAAGCTGCTGAAAAATATTTTCTTAATTAGAGCGTAGCTCTGAAATACAGAAAATCAGTTAACGGAAAATTTAATAAAAGCAAGGCTTAATGGAATATCAACGTAAATTTTGAGCTGATAATTTAACTAACGGAACTTACGAAAAAGTTTGCTATACTTAACAGGAAAAATCTTCAAAGCAATTTTCTGTAAAATGTGGCTCTTGCTACACCAACTGCGAAGCAGCTTTTTTAGTGAGGTAAAATCATTGCATGTCTCATGGTATTTAAAAGACTACTCTTCCCTATCTGGAAAAATTATTTCAAGGTTTCAAAAAAATCTTGTTATGATGTTGAATATCACGGTGCGTGATGATTATGACAGAAATGTAAAAGTTTTGGAGGAAAATTTCGCAGTAGAAGCCCAGGGGATTATTCGCACGAGGTCATAACTCTTATAAATGTCGTAAATATGTTTTCGAACAAATGTTTTCGTATCAACGCCGAAGTTTCTCTATGTATCTTTACTGAAAGTTCCCCCTGATTGATTCAGAATTTGAAAATATTTTTCAATGAGCATTCCGCGCAACAACTGAGCGACTGAAAACGAAATTTGTCCTTACGTGCGGACAACGCAAGAAATGTTTATTTTTCAGTTGTTTTTCGACACTGGCGCAGGAACTTCCACACATGCACGACATCACTTCTTTTATTTTATTTTATGGTAGGTCACCTGCCGAGTAGCCGTGTTAGTTCACTTATGATAATTATACTTATGTTAACAAATGGCTGTACTCATTTTTGTGCTGTTCATGAGTGACTGAAAATGAATATCATTAAAAAATATACGATTGTTACCATTTTGGGAATTTCGTATCGTAATTCGAAAGTGTATCTCAAAAAATAATCTCTTGCTCGTTAAGTGTCAGTATATATACCGACGAGTGATGTTCAACAAAAGGCTTCAAAGCGTTGATTGTTGAAATCGGTACAGTCGTCCCTGAAATAAAGCGCTAAATCGGTTCCAGCAAACAACCGCTCTAGAGTTCTCTCCTGTATAGGGCTGTCACCTGGAGCAGGCATCAAGTAACACGTGAAAAACTTATGTCATAAGATATAAATAGAGCGTGTTATATGAATTAAATAATAAGATAGAGCGATTATTTGCTGGAACCGATCAAGCGCTCTATTTGGGGGACGACAGAGCAACAAATCAGTACGCAAAAGTAAATTATACAATTTACAGCGGCTTTTAAAAGTGGAAGGGCTGAGCCAAGAGCCGTCAACAACACTCGTTCAAGTCTTGATGGAGACTTGTACCAGAACGACGTTGATGAGAGCCGGCTCACAAATCGAAGCCCAGAAAAGATCCCGAAGAGATCTGTTCTTGTAACCTTAGAAGCTCGCAAGTTTCGAGGATCTGGGGCATTCTCCTTTTCTGTTTCCTGAAGTTCAGTTCTAGAAAAAACTTTAACGTCAAGTCTCTTGATGTCAAATACAACACTCTAGCATTTTACGAAACATGGTACGGGTTAGATACGAAACTTTCCTGTACACAGCGTTTGTTCAACGTTGATAGCCAGGCGAGTTAACCTTAGTTTTTTTCACTGCATGGGAATACTGAGCATAAACATGCCGTCAGAGTTTTTGCTGCATAGGAACACTGAGCATAAACATCCCGTAAGAATTTTTGCTGCATGGGAATGCTTAGCATAAACATGCTGTCAGAATTTTCGCTACCTGGGAATTCTGAGCATAAACATGCCGCCAGAATTTTCGCTGCAGGGGAATTCTGAGCATAAACATGCTGTCAAAATTTTCGCTGCAGGGAAATTCTGAGCATAAACATGCCGTCAAAATTTTTGCTGCATGGGAATATTGAGCATAAACATGCCGTCATAATTTTTGCTGCATGGAAATACTGAGCATAAACAGGCCGTCAGAATTATTAAGCTCGATGAAACTATCCTCTATAATACGGTAACAGAACCTTTTCCAAAGTTTGAAGTACACTAAAGCTTGGGTTACCAACTGCTAGGCTCATATGTAGTATTAGCTATATGTAGTAATTCGTAGTTCAGTACGACCATCATGGTTATAGTGTAGATGGCCATAAAACTCTGGCACGACGGCTAGAGGTGGATGTGTACAAAACAGTTATCAATTAATGGTCAGACTTAAAAATCCTGACTTTCTTCGCACGGAATGAGAGAATCAAGAAGACTCAGTGCCGGATGACCCTCCATTCCAGAGGAAATGAATGAAACCCGGACGCCTGCATTGCATTTCATTCATTCGAAATCAATGAGAAGCAATCCCTATCAGATTCAGGTCGCTTGGCACAGGCTTGCAGAATGAAATTGCTGGTCTATATTTTTGCGCTTGGCGTTAAACGTACTCACATTTGGATACGTTGTCAGAGAACTCTGAACTATTTGGAGAATAAATTTCAACGCGTAGTTTACGTGTCAATGAACTAAGAAACTGCACAGCATAAGCATCGTCGAGTTCATTTCGCTCTGTCTGCGCGCAAGTCGTAGTGCGTGCGTGTCCAGTGTGGAATGAATATTTATTTTCCGTAACTTCAAAATAATTCTCTCGATCACACATGAGAGTGCTTTCATTACCACGTTGGCGTAAATTTGCGTATTTTTGTAAATTGCAGCTGGCAAGAAAATGTAACATGCGTAAATCAGTGTTGATCGCACATCAAAATTAGGAATCAGATTGGACGAAATTTGCACTATTCTTGCCGTAGACATTGATCGGCTCCCCGAACCTAAAGGTGAAAAAGACTTGATGAAAATAAAAAGAATTACCGTCCGTTTATTGGAAAGAATTACAACCGCTGCGAATGAAGGTCTTCAAATTTATATTCTTTCCATTGCTATCGGAGTCTCCCAATTTGCCAATGGCCAAGGCCCGAAAATTGTTAGCAAAACCTTGAAAAATACTGTAGTAAGGAGAAAGCGTTCAAATGGACATTAATGAATGCATGGTTCCTGCATTTTGCAGCGAGCTCTCTCATAATATAATGAGCGCAAAATGAATAATTTATTTAGAAGAATGTTTTGGGTAGAGAGCATGCAGGGGTCAACATGTCGCCGACCTGAGGCGCGCGTGAGGAGCGCTGCTACAGACCAGCCTCCGCAGCGCGTCGTTGTGTAAACATAAGCTGCAAGGACAAAAATAAAGAGCGGCTTTGTACACGAGATTAGTCCAAACTAAACGCATTCTGCCCCCGGGTAAATTTGTGAAGTCGTTAAGCGAGTGTTGAGGTGAGTCCCTGCGAGAGAGGGGAGTGGGACTCCTTTAACTGCAGCCGAGATGCTGCAGCAGCGACTTCTGAAGCGTGGGTCACAACTTGGCTTATCTATCTGCCGTAAAAGGACGAACTTCATATGTTTTTCTAATGATAAAATATTGCAAAAGCAAGCGTTCAGAGTTCATGCACGTATGTGCATATTCAACCTTGTTTTGAATAAAAAAGTCAGAATTTAGGCCCAATCAGTGGTATTTCGAATAAGCATAATTTTTGAAGGCCATCCTAATAGTGTTAATTACCTGCCATTAAACAGCTCTGGCCGGAAAAACTGCAGTGCCTCTGGAATGCTGTAACATTATTGCAGCAGTTAATGCTAAATAGTTTGTAATACAGCAAAAGTATCGATTTGCTCGAAGGGTTTCACAGAAGGACTGAACTACAACAGTAATGAGTACATCCCATTAAGACGTTCCCGCGTTAAAAAGAGCTCATGGATTTTGTTACTGTGAGCTCAGCTCCTGCGCTATTTAGTTAACTTTAAATTGATATCACTGGTTTTTGCCTCCGACGCACGTGGCTTCATCCTTGAATATCTGCGGGCTATTAGTGCTCTCCCTGTGTAGGACCACTACGGTAAAAATTGTAATTTTAATGCGTGTTAATACACACAGCTATGACGGCGTGGCATGACGGAACTAACTCTCGCTGGGCGGCGAATGTATTCAGACGTCGAATTAAAAACTTTTGAAAAATTCTTCACGCTGATGAATAAATGTAACAACATAACGATATTACAGGATCTTCGCTCGCATAACAGATGAACAGCTAATGTGTTTACTCCAAGTGTGCGTGCAGCCAATGTGTTTACTCCAAGTGTGCGTGCAGTCAATGTGTTTACTCTGAGTGTGCGTGTTTCAGTGTGTGTCAGTGTGTGTCAGCGCGTGTCATTGTGTCAGAATGAGCTCATTTCCATCTTTGTGATGGATGAGTCAACCTAGCGGAGGAGAAGTAACACTTCATTAAAAACGACATGCTGTAAATTTCGCAGGATCGTAACAATTCGTTGCAGGAATCCTAGCTGTGCCAGGCACACACTGCGCCCCTGCACCTCTGTCAATTGCTCCTGACTTCTCGTGTCAGCTCGAGCGTACCTCACACGCACGAGCGTCTCGAAGTCTGGCGAAGCACATTAAAAAATTCACAGCTGGTAGAATTTATCGAATTTATGCAGTCGCTGTTCAAGTATTCAAACCAGCTAATTTGACTTGTAATTACTGACATATGACGTGTTATCAAAAATAACAGCCAGAAGAAATACCACGCATTTCAACATGAATCAGTCCCGGCAAACAACAATTTTCACTGAATAAATATTTCGTTCGGATGTGGAAATACTAAAAACATGTCATTCCGGGTTTCCTTCTTGTCCGATGAAATAACAACCCCGTGAAGCAAGGGTAACAGGGAACCCTATTTTATATTCTTTCATATTACTTTGACGACCCATGAAGCCGCGTAACATATTGGAGGCAATATCCTGCGGAGTAAAGACATCACAGTATTTCGTATGTCAGCGATGACAGCGAAATTGAAGAAATCCAACTCTCATGTTTTCACAGAAGCTTTGCTTCATTTCGTATAAGGAAACGAAGAAGCAACTGCGTCAACCATCACCATGGCAACATCACAAGAGGGGAATGATCACTCGCTGCTCGCATGTGCCGGCCAGGGATGTAAAAGTGACTCTTCATGTGTCGGATCTGGATGACCACGGCTGAGGCAGGAAGCTTTGATGAAACCATGAGGAGACCAGAGCTTTTCGAAGCTGCAAACACGTGCGCAGGAAAGCGTCTAGCCATGAGACTGTGAACTGGGAGGGCAGTTTGCTTAAATCGCTCATTATGGTAAGTAAGGTGTATCCTATGGGGCCTCGAGCTCTGTATCTCGGAAGGCGCGCGAGCATTCCGAAGCAAGGACGCCGCTTGCAATAGAGACTCTTAAGGAACATGAGCCTGAAAATTGCGCCATTACGGAGGGTGTTGAGCCAGCGCCCTGCCCAAAACGGTGACAAGCTTAACTTGGAACACACATTTAGTCGCCTCGTCTCTTCGTGAGCTCAGTTCACAAGCAACAACCTTTCGACGAAGAATTCCGAAGGATTCAAAAAAGGATTTCCAACAATCAAGTCAAAATTCTAAATAAATTTTACGCGGTATCAGTGATTCATCGATTCCAGGGGTTAACTTTTTTGTCCACCAAAGAGAAACTCAAGAGCGCAACGTATTTTGGCACGACAGTTTTGGCAGCCACTCAAGCGGGCTGCTAGACTCCCGCTCAGTTTCCTCCACGCTGGTATTCGCTGCTATGGGCATTTGCGCTGGACACCAGTGCAGACTTTTTCTTCACCCGCACAAATTTAATGAGCCATTCCGGCAAGGAGAATATGGAAAGCGACGCTGATTCGGGCATCACATTGGAACCTTAGCGCCTTTGAAAGAGCTCAGATTGTAGAGAAATATTATGAAATTACTGTGTAATACTGACACATTGTCGAGAAATGGCGGTCCAGATTTGTCAGGGTGAAACTGAAAGGGACGTCGTACACCTGGGAAAAAACTTGTGTTATTTTCTAGGTTGAATGCAGTTCACGTCTACAGAACTTGTTTTTGCGAGAACTTCTTTCATAGATTACGTTCATTCATGTCGTAACATTGTATATTGACTACATTCATATGCGTGTGAGAACGTAGGGAGACCAGGCTTTGACTGGAATGCTTTGTTTAGTCTGCGAAGCCGAGCAACATACATAAACACTACGAGGGTAAAGTTTAATCCAACTTCTGTTACAGCTAAATACTTCATTCACCTTTTGATGGAGCAATACATATTAAAATACTCTTCATAAAAAATAATCCACGATATTTTCAAAAGAGTTTCTAAGCGATTCATGCGAGTTCACAAATTGAGGTACTTTATAGTTAATCAGGACCTGAATCCAGTCTTTCAAATTTGTTCTCAATATTACATAATATATTCCGTGACCAAATCTCAAACGGCCGTTTCCGGTAATCCTCAGCTTGCAGACGACTGACGAGTGACGTGAGGGATTCGAACCGAGTGAAACGTCTACGTCGGCCTGCCTGTGATCAGGAGCTGTTCCCCTCGACTCTTGTTGCCGCTGTCTCTCTCGAATTTGATCTTTTTTCAAATTTAACTCATAGTTTTCGCACATAAATTCAATGAACATTTTTTTCAGAAACTGGAACATAAGAGTACATGTGTCACCAAAATATTGGTTATGGAACTATATTTTTCTTACTATTTCAAAGTTAAAGTGTTATTGAGGTAGTTATAAATATGATTAGCATACTGAGAAATGACCATAGCCGCTGCACTAGGATAATTGAAGTGCTAGAGGTCTCTGTGGGCTTCCTCAGTTCGAGTGGGATGGCCACATCGAAGTGAGTTTCGAGATACTCGCTCAAAGTTTAGAAACATCCCGAAACAGATGGCAATATAGCCTTTAGTTTAAACAATGAAAGAAAAATTGTACGGTCATAATTACTCTCCCTAAGGTGACCGAAAGCAGCGTCGTTTTCCGAACGTTGGCCGAAAGTTTCTCAGAACGTACAGTAATTCATAGAACTCAAATGTAATTCGATCACATAGTCGACACTAGTCGAGCAGCTCCCATGTATATATCAACGTGTAATTCTGCATTGAAAAGTTCAGCATACTGCCCAACCCAGAGCCATGCTGCACCACAGGCAGCAGCACGCAAGCAGCCATGTTGGGAAAAACGGAAGTCTTCTCGAACCGTTCTGGCACTTCACGCCTGCAGGGGCGCTCCTAAGTCCCATTCTGGCACCTAACGCCTGCAAGGGCGCTTCTACNGGGCGCTCCTACGTCCCATTCTGGCACCTAACGCCTGCAAGGGCGCTCCTACGTCCCATTCTGGCACCTAACGTCTGTAAGGGCGCTCCTACGTCGCATTCTGGCACCTAACGCCTGCGAGGGCGCTTCTACGTCCCATTCTGGCACATAACGCCTGCAAGGGCGCTCCTACGTCCCATTCTGGCACCTAACGCCTGCAAGGGCGCTTCTACGTCCCATTCTGGCACCTCGCGCCTGCAAGGGCACTACTGCGTCCCCGCAAGACTGATTTAGCTCTTGTTCAATTGTCATCTGCAGGCCTTCAAAATATGACGTCATTCGTTGCACTTACAAGGAGACGTAGTAATTGCAAGATCTTTGCATATCCTTGCATTTATGGACATTATTTACGATTACATAATTTGGCTTTCTTAGGATATAACATTCTGTACGCTTTCTCGAGGCCTTTCTGCGCTGACTCTGACATTTTTGGAAAAATTGAATTGAAACGTTGCAATGTAAATCCAAATCATGGAGAGTAATTTCCCCTTGATGCAACGTCCGCAGGAATATTTCGCTACGGTAAACACTGGCCTGACAGGGCTGCGCTCCCAGAAGTTATTGCTGCCTGTAAATCTCAGCTGTTACTTGGCGCAGGCAACAGCTGTCGCTCCGACAGCCGTGCAGATGTATTCGTGCACAGCTTCTTCTTAATGAATTTAAAGGTCAAGTTTTGTTATGGATTAAATGGTCAGGTTATGTAATCTACCACTGAATGCTGACGACTTCAAAAATCACAATTGCTTCAGTTCTGCAAGGTTGTTCCAAGTATTTCGAAGGAATAATGCTTTGATATTGAGCGACTGCTCGCAATACGTCTGAAGCCCTCAATCGGTGCAGCTGTCCAACTGTTGACGTCGCGCGGAGAACCAACATTTTTTGTGAGTGCATTTCAGTAGCAGAATGCTGTATACATTTGTAAGGCTTCGGTTGTGTACGGAGTTGAGTGTATGCTTCTGCATGAAACATCTCATACTTAAACGCAGCGAATGATGGAAAGAATGATTACTGCCTACACAGCATGGTACAAGATCACCTACACAGCATGGTACAAGA